>JAHSUH010002743.1:792953-895666 GCA_025388415.1 Cynanchum wilfordii
CGGCCAGTGAACTCTTGCATCTTAGAAAGTTTAAGGGCAATTTCAACCTGTGATGATAATAGGGAGTCCAGTTTTAGAAGGGAAGTGCCGGAAATCAACCAAATATAAACTAAAAGAGGTAAAATGACCAAAATCTTTATGGAAAAATCTTACCAGAGGGGCAAGCGCGTCTTGAGAATCTCTGCCAGTTTTGGACGAGTCCTTTTCATATTGTTCAATATACACACGGATGGTGGCTCCCTCCGATCCAGTTCCAGAGAGACGGAAGACCTGGTAGTAGTGTGTGAAGATATATATTGTACACATCAGAGTTGTGTATTAAAAAGATATGCTATGTTTTCAAGCTTGATTCAATTTAACCTTTGGGTACTAAAAAGATATACTATGTCGATCCTAAAAAGATATGCAAAGAGGTAAGAAAGGCTTTACCAGTCGAGAACCATCTTCAAACATATACCGAATTCCCTGATTCTTAGAGACGGAACCATCTACAGGATCTTTATATTCAAACTCATCTGCGCTGGCAACGTTTGCAACGTCTGAGCGTATGTCCTTTATCATCCTGCAGTTAAGACAACATCCAGTTTTCAAAAACAAGAGATAATAATTCTTCCATTCATTCCATACTCAACAGAAGAATTGTGAAAAAGCTAGACTATTGGATCAGACTATATAAGAAAAATATTTTACTGTTTATATGTTTATATAATCTGATAAAACAAAATTATATAATCTGATCCATTATCTAGTTGACTGTAATTTTTGCATCTAATTTCAACAGCACCAAGTCGGGTATAGAGTCTTCTCACCAAGAACATATTAGTCAAACAAAAGCATAGGAAAAGCTTTTGTTTGACTAATATGTTCTTGGTGAAAGCTTCCCACAAACTATATAGAAAAAGCTCAAACCCTAGCTTGCCTTGGTTAGACATGCACATGTATAAAAAAAACTCCAAAATACTTGAAATTGGAGTACTGTGATAGTTAGAAGATTAGACATACTTATTAACTTCATTTAAGGAGGATTGCAGATTGACCAAATGTGCCATCAATTCCTTTGCACCACCAGCATCAACACCCTAGAAGCGGCAAAGGAAGCCAAATCAAACAAAGAACCAAAAAATCAATTAATCTCATAATCAAACATACTATAACGGCATCATGAAGTAGAAACATACCTCATAATCATATCGGGTATAATAGTGGCGACCATAAGTTGCCCAATGCTGGCGAACAATGTCCTCAACAGTTACAAGCTTACCCACACCCAAGTTATCCTTATTTTTGTAGGCGAGAATAGATAGCCAAGCCAAAACAGCCCAGATACCATCTTTCTCACGTATATGATCCGAACCTAAAAATTAAGCCAATAAATTGTGAATTAGATATTTTATGGTTTCTTAGGACCTACAGAGGTTATCTAACTTAATTAAATGGTGAGGACAAAGCATGGGGCAAACCAGTTCCAAAACTTTCTTCACCACAAACAGAACACATTCCAGCATCCATTAGATTGCCAAAGAATTTCCAGCCAGTAGGCACCTGTAAATAAACAGAATGGTTACAACCTAGCTCCATCAGCAATGAAATGCACTGAAAGCTCAAAACAAAATATGCACTCAAGCACCTCAAAGAATTTCAGGTTAAGATGTTTCGCTACAACATCAAGAGCAGCTGAGGTGGGCATGCTCCTGCAACCAAAATGTTAAATATATGAGCACTTAGATAACAAAAGGAGCTTATGCATCTAAGTCTACAAGTCCCATTCAAAGAATCTAATGTTTCATAATTTATTATGCAACCAAAAACAAGAGATTCTTCCCCATAAAGGTGCATATACACCCAACCAAAAAGCCTCCAATTAGATTACAAACCTGGCAACTCCTTTCAAACCATTTGAAAAGTAAGGGATGGCTTCAACTGCATTTGCAGCAATGATAGCTACAGAATCAGATGGAGTAACAAAAAACCTGACAATAAAGTACACTTTGAGAAAAAATTTTCAAGTGGCAGAAGTAATCAAACCAAATTAACATATGAAACTACCTCTTCCCAAGGATCATATTACGGTCAGCATCTCCATCAGCAGCAGCACCAAATTCTGGTGGCTCTTCTCCAGCATCTGTCTTGCCTAATCCCATACGTGTGACTAACTCCTTGGCATAAGTAAGATTGGGATCTGGATGTCCACCACCAAAGTCTTCCTGCTCAGATTCAGTCATAAACAAGAAAAATTAAATTAGGAAAAGTACAAACATATGTATGTGAGAGAGAGAGTTAAAAAGACTCTGCTTCAAGAAGTTCAAGTAGAAGATATGGAGACCTTGGGAACACAATTCAACAAAGAACTTTCTTGTGCGCCAAGCTCGACAACAAAAATTCGTTTAGCATAAGCACCAGCAACCCCATTAAGTGCATCATAGCTGTAGTTAAACAAGAAATTAACCATTGGATACCTATGTCAATCTGGAGAGTGGAAAAAGTAGAAGATTGTCTAGAATAGGAAGATGCCCAATCTTACCAGAAAGTAAAGTTGGGAGAAGAAAGCAGCTTCTTGATAGACTGGAAATCAAAAATTGACCTGACAAGAGATCACAAACAAAATATTGTCCCAAAGATGAAACCTTTAAAAAAAAAAATTAAAAAAAAAAAAAAAAAACAAAATACAAATCGAGGAAAAAATCATAAGAAAACAGAGAAAGGGCCAAATATAAACCAACAACTTCAAGAACCAAGACAGAAAATGTAAGGGTTGGTGATTATGCTTGTGAATCACATTAACAGAAGTGTATTTCTGTTAATAGGCTTAATGTTCTACATTTTGAACCATCATACTATACATGACAAATAGCATAACATAGGAAACTTATCTAATTTTCATTAAGAGATTGAAAAGATTGAGATTATATGCTTATCATGGATACTATTTCACATCAATTTTCATCCTACAGCTTAGCAACTTAAAAAATTTAGGCATTGCAAATGACAGCTAAAATATCAGCCAGCAAGTAACGTAGGAAAAAACACCACAGCTTAACATTCCATAAGATCCACAGACAAACAAAAGCACCGAGCAGAATGCAGCAAGTTCATTCATTTCGAAGAATTATAGCAACCCAAAAGCATTCCTCAGAATATATTGATAAAAACATAAATGGAAAATCCTGCAATAGAAGGACATACTTCATCAATTTAATATAATCGCTAGTTGAATCAAAAACATCAACGTCAAATTGGCCCTCTGGACCAGTAAAGCTTGAAACAGCTATGGTACTGATATCAACCTGAGGCAAATCAAATATCAAAATTCTTCTATTAGTTCAAATAAAAGTATATATCTGTGCCAAACATTTGAAAAAAAAGAGGTAAACATCATACATCAGGCAGTTCTTCTGCAATTAAGTACTCATTTATTGTAGTTGTATTTTGATAGATCTTATCTGTAACTGATTCAGGTGCAGGTCCTCCATTTTCCATGTTGTACTTAATTCCAAAATCCTGCAGCGTAAATCATAAAAATCAGAGTAAAAATTCAATAGGGAAGTATCAATGATTATCAACATTTCACATCTCATAATGGTTATGACCAAGATCACATGATTTGTCAGCAGTTAACAATACCTGTTATGATGAATGGTAGCTGTGCCCTTTTGTTGTCAGTGTTCACATTATTCCACATAAAATTAGTTTTGGTATCACAAGTTGCAATCCATTCTCTTTCTCTTGATTAGATAAGGGAGAAAATAAAGTAGAAAATTTCAAGGGAAAAAGAAATACTCAAAAGAATTAAAGACATTTTGTTACTTTTTCTGCACATGCAAGAGAGAGAGGTCTTCAACTTTTTCTGGTCTTGTTCCAATTAGTATTTCCTTTGCCTGGGAATTAGTAGACATTATTACATATGTTCCAAGTAAATTCTCCCAAAATACTATCCCCTATCTCCAAAGGTCAAATTTCATTTCCCTCTTCCAACTTTCACCAAATGATGCCAAGTGCCGGGTTCTTGACTTTCTCTCCTTTTGATTTCTTCTTAATGTGAAAACGGGTGTTTTAGAATATCAGCGAAGGACAAAATATATCTCACACAAGAATAATGTTTTGAAAAGAACTCCTCAGAAGCATTCATAACATGATAATGAAGAAAAAAGGTATAAAAGGAAGTTGCAGCTAAACAAACAAGAAGATGCTCCACTAGTATAAGGCCTTGAGAAAATTCATTCTATGAAGAAAATTTAGCTGATACTGACCTCATGTGGACCACCAGGGTTGTGGCTTGCTGTCAAGATAAATGCTCCAGTAGCCTTAGATCCCTGTGATGAAGGGCAAAAAGATTTGAACACCATGTCAGGATGATGAACCACATGATAAGCATGAACAGAAAAATAGACAGTTAAGCCTTTGAAAAGAATTACATACATCTGCAGCAACTCTCTCACGCACAACACAAGATACAGCAGGAGTAGATAATAGACCATTTTGAGCAACCCAAACACGTCTTACTCCATTTGCAGCTGACATCTTGATGATGATCTGCAAGAATAGATCAAGCGCATGTATCATATTGTCAATAACAATGATGAGAAGATATGGGACCACTGATGCCGTCAGAATAATATGCACTTTTCCAGAAAAACACAACAAGCAGTTAAACATGATATGACTAATCCAAGATCATTGACGAGATCCAACAATTCAACTGAATCATTATGCAATATGCAATCAGTACTCCACATCTGATATTTCACATATTTACTTGTTCTTAGACCATTAATAAAAATAATAATAAGTAAAGGCATAAATAAATTGGAAATTGGTATAATCATGATAATAGATGTCTTTTTTCAGGAAACTCAGCAATTTGAAAATACTCCCACGATAAGAATTTTTCATGACTAAAGAGGAGCAAATGACAAACTAAATATCTATCAGAACATCAAATAACTTGTATAGAACTCGCCATTAGAAAGATTCACACATTATGTCCATTGCCACATCTAAATCAATGTGATGACTTACAAAAGAATACGGTACACACACTACTTTGGACACCCTCAACTAGATAAATGCATGAAATGTTATAGTATTCAGGACATGATATGACTAAAATAATGTAAAAATTTATAGATCAAAAGATCCCTGAAAGAGAAAAAAACTAGTCATTTAATTAAAGAACTATAAAACTTCCAAAATAAAGATCATCAGTTTCAAAAATAAAATAAAATAAGATAAATTTCTGAAACCAAAGTGTAGAAACACCTTTAAACTATAAACAGTACCCAGTGTTCCTTTAAGTCAGATGAAAATTTACAAGGAAAGAATACTCCACCATTATAAAAGCAACAGATTCAAAAGGAACTCACAAGTGATAGAAAAATGCCCAAGAAGAGTGGTAGAAATTACCTGAATAGCATCTTTTGAATAGTAGCGACCATCACCAGAAACAACAAGTGTAGCACCTGCAAAAAAATATAAGATAAAAACAAATATCAAGAAAAAAGTATATTCATTTATCCTCATAAAACCAGGGATGCAGGAATAAAAAGAGTATTTAAATGAATTTCAAATATAATATATACGCTACAAAGCATATTTATAAATATTAAGCAAGCGAAAAATAAAAATACAATTTCAACTTATTGAAGAAATCTGACTGCAATTCAAATAACACGAAAAAATAAACATAAAATTATTTATTTATTGACCAATTCTAAGATCACATACTGCACTGCTTTGATAACATTAGATACTTCTCATGAATCTGGAATCTGTATCCATCCATCATGGCACACTCAGTTCTATGAACAAGTTTATTCATTCTGGATCAGAACTAGTACGCACTAAGACTATTATTATCTTAAGTGATAGCAGACTTTTCGACCTGATGAAAGAAAAGTATGGATGATAGTATCACCACTTTGGTTCCCTTCAACCCTTTCATCGACTAAATTAAAATTTTCTTAAGCTAGTGGGAAAAGAAAGATCCATTGATATTAGATAATCACAGTAATAATGCATCTGATGCTTGAATTTGAAGTTCAAGACAGGAAGAACTTCAAAAGAAAACATTGATTGATAAGATACTTAATCATATCCAAAAGTAGAACAAGGAAGAGAGTTGGCAGCTAACAGATTGTAAGAAAAAAAAAAGGAAGGAAAAAAGAGTGAGATGGGTGAAGGAAATTTATGCCAGAAACAGACTGTGAAATTACAGCGAAAGGAGAGAAGCATAGAATAGCACCACCTTGGTTATAAATGCAAGAGGTTCAAAAAGTTGCATAAAAGAATAAAAGAAGCTTCTTTTGGATTGCTAAAATTACTTCTGAAACTTAAGACATCCATTTTCATAATGACATGATCTAAAGAAATCTGAGGCCTAACAGATCCTAGAGTAGATGATTAAAATGATAGAAACGCAAGCAGAAAAGTTATGCAAAAGCTGTATTAGCATTCAGCACCCTTTAGCAATGTAGGCTGAAGAATTCTATACCCTAAACAGATCCTAGAATAGATATCCACAACTGTTTCTTGAGCAATAACCTCAAAACCAATTCAACTCCATCAAACAGGAAAAGAAAATTTAGCAAGAAGTAGCACATATTTAGGATGATGCACCAACAACCATAAATAGAACCAAAAGAAAGATCCTTCAAGCCTGATATTTCAGAATCAGGATTTTCTTTATTACTCTAATATCCTGGTAGTTAATTAAAAATAAAATAAAATAAATGCAAGGAACCCACTGCCTAATATAATATTTTGCAAAAAATAAATAAATAAATAAATAAATAATAATAATTAAACATCCAGCATAAACCCATACTAACCTCTGACTTTATCAGCTCCAAGGGCATTAAATGTGGACTGGACAAAATTTTGCAAGTAGTGAGGTTGTGTAAAGACCTTCACCTGGAACATTTTCAACCACATTTAAATCAATAAATCCAACACCATAAAATTTTCTACAAAACAGATAATGAAAATTTTAACTTGGTCAAAAAGGACAAAGAAATCAAGCTTTTGCATATAAAAACTGAGTATCCAAATAAATAAATCAAAGAATTAAAAAGACTGCAGGTACTTAATTAATACACACAACAATGAAGCTACCAAAACCAAACAAGCAAATTTATAACTAGCAAAAAATTATCAAGAAGCATCGGCATCAATCCAGAATCTAGACTTAATCATCTAGCTGAGTGCTGATCTATCGAAATCACAACACCATCATCAGATCCTCCAGCTGAAATCAGCTGCCTTTGCAGAATTACAATGCAATGCAAGAATAGATCACATCAATACAATATCATGCTCGATCCACATAGATTTCATACATCAGACCACTCATTCAAATCAAATATATAAAATTCCAAAAGCAAAATATAATAATCACTAAAAAAAAGAAAAAAAATCAAAGATCATTGATTACACCTGTACTAATTCATAACTTCAACGAGAAACAAAACACAAACTTGGGGAAATTAAATATATATATATATGTTTTAACCTTCTTACGGAGACCAGAAGTACCAGGCTTCTGGCCATCAAATGGCTTTGTTTCGACACGAACAACATTGAACACCATTTTTTCCTTCTGCAAATCACTTCCAACTGCCAAATCAATAGTTCGATCTTTACAAATGAAATTCAATTCATATACACAAAATTAAATATATATATATATATATACAC
Organism: Cynanchum wilfordii; assembly: GCA_025388415.1. Taxonomy (NCBI): domain Eukaryota; kingdom Viridiplantae; phylum Streptophyta; class Magnoliopsida; order Gentianales; family Apocynaceae; genus Cynanchum; species Cynanchum wilfordii. Next base: position 800,643 of record JAHSUH010002743.1, read on the forward strand.
ACGCAGGGAGAGAGTGAATCGGACGAGGAGAAACGGGACAGTGAGAGGCCACGTGCTGAGAGAGAGAGAGACTTACAGTAGAAGAGAGGAAAGGGTGACGAGTGTGAGATTCGAGAAGAGCAAAGGAGGAGTAATAAACGCTATGGCCTTCAAGAGATGGAATTATTCCTTTTTCTTTTTTTTGTTTTTTTTTCTTCAGCCTAATTTTAATTTTTAATCCGAAATTTCGAACAAAAAATTTAATCAGCATAAAAAAAAAAAAAAAAAAAAAAAAAAATTTGTTCAGAAGACCTTTTCGTACACAGGTTTTTCCGTTTTTCTCTCCTAATTTATTTTCTTTTCTTTTCATTTTAAATCGTATGAAGAAAATGATTATAAATGTTCATGAAATATTTTTATTTTGATTGTCTTAAAATATTTATGGATTTTTAACACATTTGATATTTATATTGACAATAATTAAAACTTTTTTAAAAAAAAAACAATTATTTCATTTTATTCCTTATGATTATCATTTGGACAAGCATAATTTTCTGTCTTAATTCCCACCTAATTCTAAATAATAATAATATTAAAATAAGTGATAAAAAAATTTTAATTCCAAAGAACAAAACATCATTTTTTTTATTATTATTATATTTTCATCATTTCCCAACCTATTCTAACGTAATGCAAGTCACGACATTTTTATTATAATTTAATTAGTAATAGTCACTTATTATTTTAAAAATATTAAATTGTGAGTCATATTATATATAAACATAATAATGTAATAACACTTTTATCTTTTTATTTTTAACATCAAAACATTAGATAAACTTATCATTCCGACTATAAAAAAAAAAAAAAAAAAAAAACTATAACAATTATATGCACATAATAAGGACTTTTATGAGTTAAAATTGTGATAGAAATGAAGATTAAATTATATGTCATGAGTTTAATTATTAATCAAACTTATTGATATTGTGTTGTGTGTGTTATGTGTAATTTATATCATCTTATTGTAAATTAATCAATAAATATGAATTTGCTATCATAAAGATGTGTTTCTTATTATTTATTATATATGTTTGTTTACACAATTTGTGATTAATAGTTCCTAAATGTTAGGTTTTTTTGTTATATAAAAATTATAAATATTGTTACATTTATGCTAGTCGTTCTCATATTAGAAAATTTACAATTTTTTTTTATTAATTTATGTCATTTAAAGAAAATTTTAATTAATGATTATTCTTTCTTTTCTTTTACATCAACAATGTTTTTTTATTATTTGTCATTTTATAAAATTAAGATAGTATTTATTCATATTTTTTTAAAAAAAATATATATACTCATGAAAACATTAAAGTTAAAGGGCATATTTGTCTTTTTAACCTATATTTTTGTATTTTCATAAATTTTATAAAGTCTTGTTTTATTACAAGAAAAAAAAAATTGGAGAGATTAATAATAATTACTTAATTAATTATTTTTTATATGAAAATGATAATATTAATTTGTAGCAGTTTCTGTTATAATACAAAGATTTATAAATTTAAGATATGTTAAAAACAAAAATATCTCAAAATATTTCAAAAATATTTTAAATTTTTAGTTTTATAATTAAAATATATCTAATTTTAATATCTAAATAAAAATTTGTTTGGTTACAAGTATAGTTCAAAAGTGAAAGATAAAATAAATGTTATTATTTCAAATTATATTGATATAACTTCAACTTCTGTTCTATTATTTAAAATTAAATAATATTATTTTACCCTTTAATTCTATATATATATATATATGAAATGTATATTAATTATGCATAAATTAAAGTGAATTTATTTTTCATTCTTCATTTCATTTTCTCTTTCATATGCATTTCGAATGGGATCTCTTTTTTTTTTTTTTTTTTTTTTTTTTTTTTTTTTTTTTTTTTTTTTTTTTTTTTTTTTTTATTTTACAAATATATATATAAAGATCATATGGTCCAGAAGTCTATACCCAAATATCCAGATAAAAGATTCTCCCTTTTTATCATTTTTCCCCTTTAATTAATGTATGGAGAGGGTGCACTATTATTGATTTGGTTTTGGCTTCATTCGATATATGTATATTTTATAAAATTTGAATATTTTTCATTTTTAATGTTTCATTATTTATTTTAAAATACAATTGACATATTTCTTTTTAAAAAAATAAAATTCATAATAATACCCTTTTATTAAAAAAAAAAAATGCAGCTAAAATTGAAATTTTTATTAGATTTATGAAATATATAAATTAAAAATTTATATTATATTACATTACATTAAAAATGTATATGACTGAATTCGTAATTAAAATAAAGTTATTTTCTTTTAAGTAACGTTTGGAATTCATATAAAATAAAATGAAATAAAATTTTTAATTAGGTAATGATTTATTTAAACTATAATAAATCACTAATAAACTTTAAATTTCTATAAATTTGTATTATACTTGATAATATGAACCTTAATTTATATAACAAATCGAGAAGAAAGTCTAACTAATTTATTAGTAACTTCACTTAAATTCTCAAGATTATATGTTTGAATTATGTTGATATAGAATCAAAATGTAATATATGTTTTTATATTACTCTTTAAGTATCTAATTATAAGCATATATTTGCAATAACAAAGTAAGTATCATTTAATTGGAATAAAATGAATAAATAATTATGTTGGGCTAAAATTCTAGTGTACAAAGTCGGAAATTATTCCATTCTTGTCAACTTTTAAAAAGGAAAATAATAATAATAATAATAATAATAATAATAATAATAATAAAAAGAAAGAGAGAAATTGGGAGGTAATGTGTTCCTTAGGTGTATTGAATTATTTCCTTCAAAAATAAGTTAAAGAGGTTTTGTGTTTGAAGGAAAGTTGTCCTTGAACTTTTTTTTGTCAATTATTAAAAGTACATTTTACTTAAGGCTTGGAAATATACATGTATTTCTTTCTTATGAAGGATTGTCATTTATATCATATTTGACCATCAATCTTCTAAAAAGGTAAACAAGGGGTGTCTCTTTTGCAAATGAAAAAGAATTGTTCGCTTTTTTCTATAATGAAGAAAAAGAAAAAGAAATGTGAAGTTAAATAAATTTGTATAAGATTGATATTGTCGGTAATGAAATTGATTTTTTTTTTTTGGAAATTTTGTGTTTTTTTATTATATATATACGCAATAATTTTTTATTATATATATATAATTCTTGAGGCATTATATATTATTATGATTTCTTAGTTTGATGAAACTTACAATTTTAAATTATGATTGAAAATAACTATATATATATATATATATATATATACATTAATGCATCAATTTTTATTGTAAAATAAGCTCTCTTTTTTTTTTTTTTTTGTAATTGGTAAGAATTCATTTGTTAGAATGAAAATATACATACTTTCCTAAGATCTGTATGTCGGAGTATTAAGAACAACTTAAATTGATTTGTGGAAGGGTACCCGATTCCATCCCGCAAATTCAAAAAAAAAAAAAAAAAAAAAAACTTCTAAAGCCTTTAATAATCCTAGAAGACATCTTTCAAAACCTATCAAAGCTTCTAAGAAATTTATTAGAGTTAGGGTTCTCTTCTATTGGGATATAGAATAGAAACTCACAATACTCTATCGGAGATCATAACCAATAAATAAATCATACCCCTACCTAACTCATCACGGACTAGGAATTAGGGTATCTACATATGTGGGTTCATACTTATTTTTGATGCATTATAACTCATCAAACATAATTAGATCACTTTAATAGGGCTTCATAAAATATAATAGCATTTAATACATAAATGACACGTAAGCTCACATGATTTATTAAAATAAATCCAACATCATTAACAACATGAAAAAAGATATAGTAACAAGAACATTACATATGGAAAGAAACAACATATAAAAGACTGAAAAGTACATAACTTAAAGCAATAAAAAGCAAGCAACTATACCCCTCGAATTCTTAACCATAGTGTGTCGAGAGTAGAAGTTTGACTGGTATGTTCATTTGGCCACACATGCATTTGAGAAGCGAGGAGAGTATTATAGAAATAAGAAACTCCTAGATTTTAGGAGTATTTTACCCTTGTCAATCGCTTTCTTTGCTCTCCAGTCATCAAATTGGGATAGTCCTTGGAATGCCATGATTACATTGAAGGCATCTCCTTCAAATTTTACTTTCTTGAGTTTTAGCTTATATGCTTTCTTGAGTGTTTGGATGGCCGCTTTACACAACTAATTTTTCGAGTTGAAGTGGTTAACCCAAGCACCTAAAATAACCTCAGCATCATTCCTCATGACTACTCCCATTGATGTTTCCCCATCATGGAAGGCAACATTGAAGTTAATCTTTAACTCGCCTGGAAAAGGTGGCTTCCAAACTTCTTGCTTTGTGTTTCTCAAACCTAGTTTATTGTTTTTCCCCTTTTCCAAGCTACTTTGTCAATACCTCAGGAACAATCTATTGATTACATCCGATGTTTTGCTCCAATGTTCGCCATATCTTATTCTCGTATCATCCACAATTGCTCCATCATGACTGCAAAGAAATGAACCATTTTGTTTTTTTCCATCTCCTCCATCGATAGTTTATTATCTTTGTTGAGAATAAAGGATAATCATTGATGCACCTCAAAATGTTTGAACGCTTCTATTTTAATTTGCTAAGGTGAGTTCCACCAAAGCAATACACTTACGAGACAACACAGAATGATATGGTGAATGGCTTCGATTTCAAAACCACAGAGATAGCATACAGGATTCTCAATGTGTACAAACTAGGATATCTTTTCCAATGTTTAAAGGAGGTTGTTTGCAATTTTCCGGAATAACAGAAAATGTCTCCCATGTAATTTTCTTTTCCATATCCGATTCCAAAATTTCAACTTTTGGTGTGGGTTTGGTTGCTTCTCCCTTGCACCATCATTCTATGGGTCGATCAATTTAACAGAAAAATTCTCTATCGTAGAGGGAGTCTACACCAATTGTTCTTGCTCTTGTTCTAATATATATATATATATATATAAGAGTATTAAGAATCACTTCCTCAATACATGTAGGAAAATACTAGTTTATGACATCGGTGTCCCATTTACTTCTAGTGTGTATCATCAAATCTCTTACGAACATAAACTATGGTGACAAATTAATTTCTTGAGGGATACGAAAGTTTGCTAGCTTCGGTAGCCATGGGTCCTTCTTTGATTTTGATGTGAGAGTTCTCTCCAATATGAAAGCAGACCCTTTTTTTTAGGGTTTTTACACACTTTCGAACACTTCCCCGATCTACGAAGCGGTAGTACTTGTATGTTCGACATTAAAGTTTTGTCTTCCCCGGAGATACTTGGCCTTGATTAGCTTCACCCATGGTTTATGATCTTAATTTTATAAGTTCCATGTCATCTTTTTCATCAAAGATATGTTCATGTCCTCCTATGTTCGTTGCCCACTGCCTTTAGGTAAACACATTGATGTCCAAAGCCTTATGATATAGATGATGTGCTTGGGCATCCCCGAATCCTCAAAAGAAGTCTCAAATCTGCTTTTCCATTTTGAGGAGGATATTCTTGGGCAAGAGGAATGTTTGCATGATAAATATAGGAATAGCTAATTAGGCCACTGATTTGATGAGTACTAATCTTCCTGCATGTGAAAGGGAACGCCATTTCCATATAGACAATTAGTTGGTTAATTTTTTAGAAACTTCTTGATATGCTTATGCTTTGACCAAAACCAGCAGAATGGGTGGCATAGATATTTATCATTGTGTCTACACTCTTGTATGCCCAGAATTCTACTCAATTCACTTCTCTTGATGTTGTTCACATTGTTGCTATAGTGTACCGAAGACTTAGACCAATTAATTTCTTGACTAGTCCATTCACAATAAGTTTGTAAGCATGTTTTCACCTTTACCGCCTCTAGGGAATTAGCCCCACAATAGGCCACAAGATCATCGGCATACATTAGGTGGATGATTTTTTGACATAATCTTGAGACTTTTATATTGCTTATGCATCTGTTTTCCTCCACTCTCGACAACATTGAGGATAGTAAATCTAAAAATATAGTGAAGAGAGCTTGGGACATAAGGTCCCCTTGTCTAATACCACGACTAGCATTAAAATAACCATAAGGTGAGCCATTTAGGAGGATAGAAAAATGAGGAGAAGTAATACACTCCAGAATGAGGCCTACAAACTTCTCTCCAAACCCTAAAAAGTGTAGCACGTCTTTTAAACCTACCCACCCCCCATTCTACTCTATCGTAGGCTTTAGCAAGATTTATCCTAATTGCCATGTAGCCCCTACTACCCTTTTATTGTAAAGGACATGTATGACCTCATGGTTAATGATAAATATTGTTGATGGATCGATGATGGATAAATGCTAATTGGCAAGGGTAGATGATTTTTTCAAGAGTACCTTTGAGTCTACTAGTAATGATCTTAATTGAAATTTCAAACACTACATTGCAAAGAGTTATAGGAAGGTATTGATCAGCTTTGGAAGCATTTAAACATTTAGGGATTAAAGCCAAAAAAGTATGATTGAAAGCCCTCTTGAATTTACCTATGAGAAAAAAAAAATGTTAAATTTCCTTCACCACTGCTTCCTTAACAATACCCCAATAAGTTTTATAGAACGATTGTAACAAAAGCTTTAAAATTAGATGTTATGATCATTTTAATCTTTTCAAACTCAACTTAAGCCATTAGAGAGCTTTCTAATTAGAGGTTAAATTTGTAAAGGCCTTAACAATTTTGTGTTTGCAAGAACAATAGGACAATATCAAGAGGAAAGGTAGTGATAGATTGATTGACATGGCTTTTCTTTATTTATTTATTTTTTTCCTCTAAGTATCTTTATAACCTAACTTATTCAAATGCCTTAAGAATAATTTTGTATCGCATTTCAAAACTCCATTATAATCTTAAGGATTTATCTCATGAATCCCTTCAAAATTAGTCGATAAAAATATATGTTATAACGGATGTGTTGTGACACTAGTTTGTTGTGACAAACGTGGGTTTTGACAGATGTGAGAAAGATAATGAACAATAAGAAAAATAAAACACACAGAATTATGTGGTTCACTATCAATGAGATAGCTACATCCACGACATAAAAAGGTCTAATTTTATTCGGATGGTAACAGATTACAGATGTCTCGGATGGGAACAGATTACAAATATTACTAACGAGATAATCATAACCTCTAAACTAGACCTATATTTATAGGTTACAGAATTGCCTCATATTTTAATCCTAATCAAATTAGGAGATACTACTCCTAATTTGAGTCTTAATCGAGAATAGAAGATATCTTCTCATCTTTGACACCTAGTCGGAATAGGAGATAGCTCCATGAAAGTAGCGGATACTTCTCATCAAAATTCCATGAAAATAGGAGGCATATCAGATTCAAGAAATCTCATGAAAGTAGGAGTCTTCCACGAAAGTAGGAAGCACAAAAGATTCAAGGTAAAACCCAACAATCTACACCTTGACTTGAATCTCCTTAGAATAAGCAGATATATCAAACGCACCATAACAATGCCGGATATATAGAACAAACAGGTGAACAAGATGTACATGACAATGCCAAATAAATAGAAGCAACAAATGTACTAGATGCACCATTAATGTGCTAGTTGAACAAAATAAACAGATGTATCGGATGCACCATGATTGTGCCGGATGTACATAATAAACAGATGCACCATGATAGTACCAAATGTGCAGAATAAACAGATGTATCAAATGTACTATAAATATGTGAGAAGTAAAAATAAACAGATATACCAGATTCACTATACTAGTGCTAGATGTACAACTACATCTTTTGTCATAGTCTGGTCATATTATATTTCTTAACCTCGGATGATGCAACATCAACATAACCTGTTATGGTAGAACCTTGCAAAATATACAAATTGTCTCGCTAAACACCTTTCGGAGCTACATTAGAACCTTTACAGACATGTATAACACCATCACCACCTTGAAAATTAAAACTCTTTTTTGTCCGGATTCATTAGTGATATCGGATTCTTGGTCATGTGAGGAGCTTGTCTCACATTGTTCAATGTACATAATGCACCATCATGTGTCCGTATCTTAATAGAGCATATTCCAACTACTTTGCAGACATAGTTATTTGCCATAAAAACATTCCCTTTGTCAACTTGCTCGTAAGTTGTGAACCACTCTTTGTGCATACACATATGGTAGGATGCCCTAGAATCTAGAATCCACACATCTTTGTGATGTGTGTGTTCTCCAACCACTAGAGCTATATCGTCCTCAAAATTGGCATCTACTTCTACTATAGCTGCAGTGTCCGACTAATTTTCAAGTTGTTGCATCTTCTTCTTTGGGCGGTCATTCTTCCAATGCCCTTTTTCTTTATAGTAATTGCATGTGTCATTAGGTTTTGGGCCCTTGCTAGTGTTCTTTCTTGACTTTCCATGGCTATCACTTCCATAGGCTACTAACCCAACAACGCGATTATCCGAAACTGTACCAATTTCTTAGTGACGCAACTCTCTAGAATGAAGGGATGATCTAACTTCTTCTAGAGAAACAATATTTTTTCTCACAACAAATGATTGAACAAAATTCTAATACAATAGTGGTAAAGATACTAACAAAATTAGAGCAGCATCCTCATCTTCAACCTTAATATCTATATTTATCAATTATAATAAAATGGGTAAACTATCTTGGTGACACCCCTTAGATGTCAAAATCCAGGTTTAGCATCTCAAATTTTTTTTGTTAACAAAGTGTCATCCAAGATTTAAAACGTTTCACTACATGCCCTTTCGTCAAGTTTAAGACCGTTAGGTCAGATTTTTGACCATTAGTCAACCATTTTTACTATTTGGTTAGGGGCATTTTTGTCCATTACTTAAAAAAATAAACCTTAATTTTTATAGAGGTTAATTTTTTAATTTTAGGTGTTTTTGGCAAGGACATTTTTGTCCATTAATAAAAAAATAAACCCTAATTAAAAATTAGGTAATTTTAAAAAAAAATTTAAAAAAAACCTAAAAATCTTAATTTTTCTCCTTCCCTTCTTCTTCTCTTCCCTTGTCCTTACGGCCGCCGCCGTGACTGACGACGGCGGCCGGATTCCTCCACCATTTTTCTTCTTCATTCCTCACCACATCCTACCCCTGTTCTTACCCCCCACAAAAATTTTAGCAATCTCAATTATTTATTAAGTCCATTAAAAGAAAAAAAAAATCGACAAATAATTTCACCGAGGAGAGTGGACCCTCCCAAGTCGTTCGGGCTCCCATCCTTCTTGTTGCGATAATTTTACAATAGATAGAGATGAAGTAGAGCAATTAGTGGAAGATGACAAACAACAAGAGAGATAAGGATGCTGGAAAGGGGTTTGCAGAGCAGGAGAAGTCATCCCCATTCTTGAATCCGATCCAAAAAAATGGAAAGCGAGAAGAAAGAGCAAATGGAGTTGAGTAAGAATAAAAGAAATCCAAGAAGTCAAAATTTGGGTGTATCCATGGAAGAAGAAGAAGAAGAGAGAGGGAAAATTCATAATTTGGGTTTATCAGTGCAGCCGTGGAAGAAGAAGAAGAAGAGAGAGAGAAAAAATCTGGAATTTGGGGTGTATTAGTGAGAAGAAGAATAAAAGAAAGAGAAAATTCAGAATTTGGGTTTATCAGTGCAACCGTGGAAGAAGAAGAAGAGAGAGAAAAATCTGGAATTTGGGGTATATTAGTGAGAAGAAGAAGAAGAAAAGAGAGAAAAAATTCAGAATTTTGGATGTATCAGCCATGGAAGAAGAAGGAGAAGAAGAAGAGAGAGAGAAAAGTCTAAAATTTTGGGGTGTATCGGTGCGAAGAAGAAGAGAGAGAGAGAAAATTTAGGGTTTTAGGTTTTATTTTATTTAATATTACAAAATTAACCTTTATAAAAATTAAGGTTTATTTTTTAAGTAATTGACAAAAATGTCCTTGCCCAAAACAGTAAAAATGGTTAACTAACTGTCAAACTTGACGAAAGGGCATGTAGTGGAACGTTTTAAATCTTGGAGGATACTTTGTTAACAAAAGATTTTTGAGGTGCTAAACCTGGATTTTGGTATCTAAGGGGTGTCACCGGGATAGTTTACCCTAATAAAATGGTATTCAAATGATCCAAGTGATCTCTTAGTTGCTTACCTTCCTCCATTCGTAGACTAAAAAGGAAATTGTTTTAGGAGCAATTTATTGGTTAAGGACTTCGTCATATATAGACTTTCGAGCTTTAACCACAAACCAAAAGCAGATTTCTCCTCCGCAACTTCAATGCAGATGTCGTCGGCGAGGCACAACATGATTGTCGAGTGTGCCTTTTCCTCCAGAATGGCCATCTCAGCGGTTTTAGGACCCACTGCCTTCCTTGCCAACAACGCCCACAGCTCTTGTTGCTTTAACAAAGCTCGCATCTTGATCTGCCATAGACTGAAATTGTTTCTCTCCGTAAATGTTTCTATCATCACGCTTAAAGATGACATGTTTCTCACCGGATTATAACTCTAATCGAACCATGGTTTTGATACTAGTTTGTTATAACGGATGTGATGTGACACTATTTTGTTATGATAAACGTGGGTTATGACAGATGTGAAAAAGATAATGAACGAAAAAAATCAAACACACAGGATTACGTGGTTCACTATCAATGAGATAGCTACATCCACGACAGAAAAATGTCCGATTTTATTCGGATGAGTAACAGATTACAAATATTACTAACGAGATAATCATAACCTCTAAACTAGACCTATATTTATAGGTTACAAAATTGTCTCATATTTTAATCATAATCAAATTAGGAGATACTACTCCTAATTTGAGTCTTAGTCGGAATAGAAGATATCTTCTCATGTTTGACTCCTAATCGGAATAAGAGATAGCTCCATGAAAGTAGGGAATACTTCCCATCGAAATCCTATGAAAATAGGAGAAATCTCATGAAAGTAGAAGTCTTCCACGAAAATAGAAAACACAAAAAATTCAAGGCAAAACCCAACAATATCTAGTTACTAAAAGGACAAGGAACATAAGGTAGCTTATAATATTTAAATAAATAATGTTAAATAATTAAGACACAAAGGTGTATCTAACATGATTCGAACTCATAATCTTTTATAGTCATGAATAATACAACTATTAACTAAACTCATGACAAAAATAAAATAAAATATTAATAGTAAAAACACATTGTAAATATTACCTTTAGGTAAGGCCTTTTTATGTCTAAAAGTTAGACTTTATAAATGTAATTTACACCGAATTTAAATTATTTGATGTAGTGACTTTCCGATACCAAATAATCTATTCAACAATAATTTTACCAAATAACCTATTACTTATAATTAACTAAAAATCATTTTAATAGACTAGAGCCCAGAAAAAATGGCATGTTCAATTGATTTCTCTCATTGTGGCACCGTCTAGAAAGTCTCAATCCCCAATAGAGAATGAAAGAGGCCGAATCTAATCCACTAGATAATTCAAATTATATTGCTCAATTTAACTCAGCTTTAATTTTGGATTCCCACTTATGGGTACACCAAACTTCTGTTTAGGGATTAATAAGAATAACTTGCACATGTCACTATTATATAGTAATTTTGTGTTCAAATTAATTTAGAAAGAAGTCAAGTTAGATTTTATTTTATTATTTTTTTTTTAAAGGATAAGCTCTAGTAGAATTTATTAATCTCATTCTCAAATTTATTGTGACACTCCGATATAATATTTTTTATTATTAAATATATATTAATTTTGTGTTATTTTTTTCATCAAAGTGAAAGAGGAGAGGGATTTTTTTTTAGCATTTAATGATGTAATATCAATTTATAAAAAAAAAAAATAAAAATATATAAAAAAATGAGAATATTAAAGAAAAATATATTAATTTTAAATAAAGAATGTTATAGATATATATATATATATATATATATATATATAATAGAATTAGTTAGAATTATATTTATGTGTGATATTTATTATGATCCCGACATAAACTCATAATTTTTTAAAAACTTAGACTTTTTTTTTTTTTTTCAACATGATTCAAATTTCTAATTATTTAATAAGACAAGACAAGTTGTTAATTTTTTTTTTTTTTTTTTTAATTCTAAAGTTTTTTCACCTTAAACATCACTAAAACTCATAATCTTTTTTATGACTATTACTAAATGACTAAAATATTCATCTCCACAATATTCTATTTGATAATAATTTTTTATATTAAAAAATAAATAAAAGAGAGAGAAATTATAATTCCAGCTAAACTTGATTTAGAAGCAATCATCATCTCTATGGCTCAAAGATCAGACAAACAGCCAACCAACTTCAATCTTCAATCTAAGTACATATATTTAATTTCAAAGTCAGCTATATATATATTAATATACATATATATGTGTGTTGTGTATGTATGTAAGAATCAAGTGACAATTCAACCAATATGAACACACCAACAAGGCAAACAGCCATATAAAATAAATTATTTTCTTAGTTTTCTTGTGATTATGATAAGGTAGGTTTTTTTTTTTTTTTTTTTTTTTGGTGGGAATTGATAAGGTAGTAATGTATAAATTAAGAAATATTTCTTTCTAAAAGATTTTTTCTAAATTTGTTCCATATCCTTTTTATTAAGTTGATTAAAAATATTATTTGTCTTATAATGTGACTTTCTTTTAGGTTTTGTTTTTAAGTCTTCTTCTGGAAGTCTTACATAAATAATATTGTCTACTTTAAAAAACTAAACTTTCAAGTGTATCACATATTTAAATGCATCAATTAGTAAAAAAAAAAATTATTTTTTTCCGAAGAAATCAATTAGTAAAAATTTAAACTCTACATTTTCTTTTGAGAGATAAAAAATATCATTTAATAACTACTAAAAAATCACACTTAATTTACAACAACTATGACTATTTTTCTCATAATTATTTTACAATGAAGTTGATTATTGACCATTTGATATTAAAAATTTAAAAATTACTAATTCAATTGTTAAAAATAACCTTAACAATATGCCAATAGAATGATATGCCAACTATTTTCTCTTTCACCCTTTAAATGTTAAATTTTCACATTCGCCTTCATCTCCCTCCAAAATCCAAACAAATCTCACCAAAATTCAAAATAGCACGCCTCTCCAACCAAATTCCACCGCCAAAACCAAAAAAATTTCCCTCTTACAAATTTTCAAATAAACTAAAATACCCTAAACCCCATTTAACATTCATGTCAATTCCAATTAAAGAAACAAAAGAAATAATTAAAAATTAGAAAATTTCCAAAACCATGCCCTCATTTTTTACTATTTATTATTTTTTAACCTCCAACCAATTAATTTCATACTTAAACCAAATCAAATCTAGCATTAATTTTGTGCATCGTTTTTAGCCTATTTAATTTCTAGTATACTATCATAACACAAGTGTAAAGAAAAAGCCAAAAAAGGAATAATCTTCAAAATCTAGATCAATCTTGAATTTCTTTCCTTTTTTTTTTTTTTTTTTTTAAAATCAACTTTTTCTTCAAAAGGATAAAATAAAGAAGAAAAAGTAGAGTTGTAATTTAAATAAAAGGGAGGCCAAAAGAGCCTCTCAACTGCTGCTCCATTAAATTAAATTTACATACATTCATTCATTCATTCATTCATCCAATTACATTGTCACATGTCACAACACCATCCTAAACTCTCTCTTTCTCTCTCCAAACAAGGAATAAAGCCTAATTGGAATTAAATCAAACTACAAGAACTAAAAAATAAAAATCTAAAAAGAACAAATAACGTTAAAGAAAAAAAAAAAAAAAAAAGAAAAAAAGAAAAACAATTAGCACTGAGACTCCTAAAATTTTTGTTTTATTTCAATCAAGCCCCTACTGTAGCAGCCACAGCAGGCTTGACTTTGGGTGGTCTTCCTCTACCTCTTGGGGGAGCTCCGGCTGGAGTTTGACTTGGCGCTGTCTTTGCCACTTTAGGTGGCTGAGGAATTTCGACTCTAGATGCCGACTTCGGCGGTCTTCCGCGTTTCCGACCACTAACAGATGAAGCAGGAGCTTTCTTTGGTGGGGGTACAGGAGCAAGTGGATCTCTCGATTTAGGTGGGCGACCTCGTGGGCGTGGAGGAGGAGGAACGGCACCGGGTGGGAGAGCCGGTTTGGCCTTTGGAGGACGACCACGGCCACGCTTGGGAGGCGCGTTCGGGTCGGGTTTCAAGTAGTTATTCTTGACCATGACTAGTTGACCTGTGGCTTTCATTCTGTTGAGATGGTGAGTGAGGAGTGTGGAGTGTGCAGGTGGAAGGTTTCCATAGGTGGATTCGATTTCTTTTGAGATTGAGGATTTGTTGCAACCATTTTTGTCATTCAAAGCATCAATGGCATCTAATATCATCTGAAATTTTAAAATAAGAAAAAAAAAAAATTACATCTCTCAATATTACAACTCAATTTAGTAACCAACAAAGAACAAAATAAATAAAAACTTTTGAACATCACCCCTTGTTAACTTCAAAAGGATAATGCTGCAATAAACCAGGAATATTACCCCAAAAAAAAAAGAAAAAAATCCCAAAAAAATTGTCTGATCTGCTATCAGTAAGATGTAAAATTGCCTAAGCAGAAACCTAAGAAAGATGATCACAAAATCCAGTACAATTTTACTCCATAAGGCCAAAAAACAGACTACTATATTTATAAAAAAAAAATAATAATAAATAAATCACTAACCCATGAAAATTCAGCTAGCTTTAAAAAAGTAGATAAATAAATAAACAAACACGCTAGAACTTCTACCTCTGGATAAGGTGGCAGAGTAGTCGGCACTGCCGCAGATGTCGGAGCAGCCGAAGCAACAACAACGGCTAAGCTTGGCGGATTTAAATTATTACTGATATTATTTTCAGTACTGTTATGTTTGAATTCTTCAGTAGCCATGCTACAGAGAAATAGTCAACAAAAAAAAAACAAAATTTAATTAAAAAGAACTACAGTAGAAACTGGATAAATTTTCACCTTTAAAAAAAAAAAAGAATTCGAAAGAAAATTTTCTGACTTAATTTTTTTTTGTCTTCGACAGAGAGAAGAAAGAATTTAGCTGGCTAGAAATTTCAGATTGGATGGGATTTAAAGAGCTTTTGAGGACTCAGAGTTATGGAGATCGGAAATGGATCGAAGAAGAGGAAAAAAAAAAAAAGGTGATAAGAGGAAGAGAAGGTAGGAGCTCGAGTGTTTTTTGAATTCATCCAACGGTTAGGGATTGCTATTCAGGTTTTAATCCAACGGATTTTATTGATTCATAAATTTTTCTTTTTCACTTGGATCGATGAGGTGGCGGTTTTCTTCCTTATCTTATTTCGAAAATTTTTTATTGTCTCCATTTACTTTTCTGCCCACCACCCTCACATTTTGCTTTAATTCGATATCAAAATTTGAAATATTCCGGCTAGGGATTCTCTGTGACGCATATACACAAGATTATATACGTGTCCTTTTATGATTGGTAAAAAAATAAATTTTAAATTTTTTGATAAATAACTGACTTTTCTCCTTGTAAAATTTAAAAACTATCATAATTTGTATCAATTTTTTTTTTTTTTTTTTTTTATACTAATAACTGTGTAATGAAAGGATCCAATTCATTTCCTTTTTAGAATAGCCATTTAAAAGGTAAGTAGCTCAATCTTTTTTAATGCACATTTATATGAGCTTTCTTTTCCTTTTTCATTTTAGGTATTTAATAATCCTTTACATATAATATATAATTGAATTGAAGAAATAAAAGGAATTTTAATTGATAATTAGATTTTTTTTTTTTTTTTTACATGTCATATTGTTGAAAAAGAGTTTTTTTTTTTTTTAATTTTATTTATCGCATTAGAAATTAATGTGTATTATTAATATTTTTTCTTAATATCCTTATAATTAATTCTTTACAACTCGTTTTTATTAATTATTCTTCTTGAATAAAAAAAAAGTAAAAGATGTTTTAGGCTTTTGAGAAAATAATATTTATACATTTCTTAAATAGTTTTTTTTTTTTTTTTTGTGTACACCAACTAAAAAGAATGAAAAAGTAATAAGGTTCATTTGAACAAAGTTTTTTTATAAAAAAAACATATATAAACACATATTTAAATTCTGGCAGAAAAAATAAATTACATATATTTTATTAAGTTTAAAATTTCTATAGTTAAAATATTAAAAACCACATATATTTTTATTTTAAAAATAAGTAAAAAAAACAAAAAGTTAAAGTGAATATGTTGTTTAATTTATCTAAGTAAACTATCTATAAAATAATCTTATGAAGTAATTGGTAAATTTAGTTTCAAACAAATTTATGTTTGGTAAGTTTAGTCCTAATTTTTTTTTTCACTTTTAAATCTCAAACTTTTTTACCCAACAAATATAAGATATTTTTTCATAGATTCTGTTATGTTTTTTTAAAAAAATTTAATAGTTTGTGTGATTTTGATTAATTAAATAATGGATAATTAAGTTATTTTACACGAAATAATTGCACATTTATATTAAAGAGGGTAACGACACTCATTCACACAAATATTACTAAAAGAGTAGAAAGATATATACAAAAATATATTTTATGTAAAATGACATGATTATTTTTTTAGCAAATCACAAAACAATTAAATTTTTTTAAAAAAAAAAAAATTGAAGAAATTTGTGAATTTTTTTCTTAGATAAAATAGTTTGAAATTTTAAAAGTGAAAAAATATTTAAAAAATTAAGCTTACCAAACATAAATTTGTTTAGAACCAAATTCATCAATTACTCTAATTCTTAGGTAAGGCAGACAAAAATCATGTGGAGTTCAAACTATTAAAGGTTTGTTTGGTTCGCATGAGTGTAGGAGGCAAATGGAAAATGAAAGAATAATATTTAGAGTCTTGAACCTTCTTTATATGCTCAAATTTTAACTCACTAATTTCATATATTTATACTCATAATATTTTAGTCATTAAATTAAAATTAACATACTAATTTATTTAATAAATTTAATAACATACTATTGTTAATTTATTTTTAAATATATTTGTCGATGTATCAAGTGAAATTATATTAGACAAGTAGTAAAAATGCAATACTAAACATGTATTATTATTTATGAACATAAATATAGTGAATACGAAATAAGTTAAAAAGAAAAAATAAGTTCAATAATCAATTTTTGATTCAATTAATTAAACTAATAAATTAGATACAATTATAGAGTTAATTAATATTATTTATTTACTCGATATGATTAAAATTATGAGGTTACTACTTGGTGGTTACTATTTTGAGTTTTATATATATTCTTAAAAACAATATATAATTAAAAATAGACTTTTATCAAGAAAATTATAAATTAGGTAATTGTAAATAAACTAAGAAAGAAAAAAAAAAAAAAAAAAGGGTAATTATAAAAAGACAAAGGTGATGCATCTTGGCATGAAAACAAGGATGCTTTCAAAGAAGTTGGGAGTAACCGCAAATATGTGAAAGCTATTTTGGACTGGTTAGGCAATTACCATATATATGTTTATTGCAGCTGTTTAAGAGTCTCCTTACTAGACTATTTTTTTATCATAATAACTTGAGGAGATAAAAATAATATATAATAATTTCCTTTCGTACACTTATTTTTTATCTAATAAATATTAATTTTAATTATAATAGTTAAATATTAATAAATAACTATAAAATATTAATTATAAGAGTATAAAAAATAAATATTAATAAATAATTTTAAAATTTATAATGTGATAAATAAAAAATAAAATTTTAAATTTCTTCTAAAATAAGAGACGAAGTAATAATAAAAGGGTTCATAATTGGTGGGAAACACGGAGATAGCATGAGAAAGCGCGCAGGATATGATAAGGACGCTAAAAAGAGTATATATTTTTTTTTATACACTACTCAACTATTCATCGAAAGGAAAAAAAAAAAAAAATAATAATAATAAAGTACACTACTCAATTCTTTAACATGCAAGTGCGTGAAAGTGGGACCTACATTTCGTAACACCGAAGGAGAATAGACCGGCAACTGGGGTCAAACGGGGGAAGAGTTGGGAGGGGGTATGTTTGGGTGTACCTGAGGAGTATGTCACTATTGTAAAGATGCGTTAAAAACTTTTTTTTTTTTTTTTTTTTTTTTTGTTGGACCCAGAATGTTTCCCTTCTTCGACTTTTTATTTTTTTGGTTGACTTAGGGTTTGACTTTGTTCAACTTCTTCTTCTTTGTTTCGTATTACCATGAAAACTAATACTAAGTAGTACCCCGTGCCGTGGAGATGTAACGTTATCGTAGGTTTGTAAAGAGATTCAAAGGTAACTGAAAAAATTCATGTGCTGTACTAACCACTACCGCTGCATAGCATTGGATCCTAAAATTACAATTATATATATATATATATATATATATGTTTACTTTTTCTTTTCACCTTTTTTGGTGGTGACTGGTTTTAGGAATCTATTGGCTTTGGTTTTGTAAAAAAAAAAAAAATTTAATAAAATAAATAAACATTCGAAGCAAATTAAATATTTCATTATTATTATTTTTAATTTCAAAATATTTTTTTTTGAAATATTTGTGTTTATGTCAAGAAGCGGTAATTTAGTTGATAGTAATTTTATTTATAATTTTTGAGACACGGTAGAGACGAAAATAACTTTAAAAAAAAATTGTGTTTACATATAAAATTGGTACTCTTTTTTTAACTTGTTATAAAATAAAAAATATTATTCTTTTTTTATTGGTCGTATTAAAATTCAAATTATATTTATTGACAATTTTTTATTTATATTCATATAATTAATATTATATATATTAATTAATTATTTTTATTTTAAAAAAAAATCAACAAATAGGTTATATTTTCTTGTTAATTTGAATTGAAATTTAAGCTTATCGAAACATTTTTTTAAAAAAAATGATATTTTGATAATTTAGTATTTTATTTGGTAAAATTATATAAATTCTTAAGATGCTTGTTATTGTCAATTAAGACACGTAGATTGGGACCACAGGAGAATATTGAGTGAGTTGATTTAGTCTTCTTATTTTTAAAATTAAAATCATAGTGAATTTCAAGTTTTTTAAAGGATGTGTCTTTTTTATTTAGAAAATATGGTCCACATATTATTGATTATCCCTCACTTTATTTATTTATTTATTTTTGAAACAATCAATCACTTTATTTAATAAAAAAAAATTATCGAAGTATTAAGTTTTTATTTTCATTTAAAAAAATGCATCACAAAATTTATGCGTATTAACTCATTGAAAACCAATGTAAAATTTGGTTGAAGGGATAGAAAACATGGCTCAAAAATAGTTTTAGAATCAAAATAATATTATAAAATTATATAAATATAACACAAAAGCAAATCAAGAATGATGAAATAACAAGAGAAATATAAAGAAAAAAGGAAGAATTTTATGTTTGAATTCTTCGAGTGTTTTATGTGTTTTTATAAAAAGTTTTAAGGATGTGAGAGTTAAATACTAAGTATCATGAGTGACACGTGTCATCCTCAAATTAATTACATCATTGATCTCAAAGTTGAAGGATAATAATAACTATTCGATGAACATCCATTAAACACTATGAATCTACGTGTCTTATGTGAGTTAGAAAGATAACCAACATTATATCATTCCTAATTTTCTTTGGGTTATTTTATTTGAATAAAATAATTCAATGTCAATAGTTTCTTGAAGGTATCTAAGGACATGTGTAACACTATTCCAATATCGTCGTATTGGTGAAGAGCTAAAATCTTGTTAATAAATTTACATCGAATGCTATATTAGGTCATTGCTATTTGCAAGATACATTAATGCATCAATAACACTCAAATATAGTATTTTAAGACAAGTAGTTCTTCATCATTTTCTCGAGGTTTAAAGATATCTTTATTTATATCTAATGCCCTCACGACTATTGGAATACTCAATAAATATGTTTTGTTCATGTAAAATCCTTTTAAAACTTTAGGTGTATATTTTGACTAATAAATAAAAATTTCATCTTTCACATGTCCAATTTATAGCCTAAGACAAAATTTTGTTTTTTTTTTTTTTTGGAATCTTAAACTTTAAATTCTCGTTTTAACCAAACTATAGCTTTTTGGAGCTCTTCAGGATTTCGAATGAGATTATACCATCAACATATATAACAAAAATTACAAAATTAAATTCAGATTTCTTAATAAAGATACATGGATAAATTCGGTCATTCTTATATCGATTTTAATAAAAATTTATTAATGTGATTGTATCACATGCATCTAAATTATTGGCTCATATAATAATTTTTGTAATTTTATGAAATAATTTTCACGATGACCATCATAAGTCCTAGGTAAATTGAATCTTTCGGGGATTTTCATATAATTTTTTTTAAGTCTTCCATATAGATAAGTTGTAACAACATCCATTAGACGCATGTCCGCTTTTTTATTAATTGCTAGACTTTTAATATATCAAATAGAAATGACATCAATAAGGGGTGAATAAATTTGATCCTGATCAATATTTGACTTTTATGGAAAAACTTTGTGAGACAATTTGTGCTTTATGCCTTGATAAGTCATAAATTGTGATAATTATAATATTTAATTCTCTTACATTTTGATTAGATATTGAGCTAATTTGTGAGATTTATGTTTATTTTGATGATAGTGGTGAAAAGTCAAGGACCAATCAGAATTTGGCTTAACGATGTAATTTTAATCATCAATTATTAAAAAGAGGTCTTTTAGAGGAACTGTTGGCTATCAACAATTCTCAAGATTATCTAGACAAATTCGATATTTGAAGATAAATTCGTGTGGTCTCATCCTTAATATTATTTTATTAATTATTAGAGAATGATAATTATTTCCTATTTTGGTTAGGATTTTATTTATTTAGATTTTTCTTTATTTAACAAAAAGTTATTATTATATAAGGATATTAAGAGAAGTTTGGGAAAAGTTTATAAATAGGGCAGCCGCCACATTTATTCTTTCCTTAGCAAGTTTTCAAGATTTAGAGAGAGAAGAGAGATGGAGATTGCTATGACTGCCTAAACTTTGATTAAGTGTAGGGATGATTCCAAGACAAGTTTTGAGTTCATGATCTACACAAATTCTGAGTTCTAGGCTAATTTTCAATTTTGAATTCGTTACTTTTAATAATTTAATATTTAGATCGCTTGATTGAATGTTGATGATGTTTTACTTAATTCTTTAGATGCTTTTTGATTGAATTAAGTTGGGATTATATTGTTTATGATTGAATTTAATTTTGGACACTTTTGTGGCTTCATGAATTACCTTAATATTATCACGGATTTTAAGTTAAACTTGAATTGATTGATTGAGAGCTTGTTCTAAGGTATCATTTTGTTGTTTAATTGAATTCTAACGGCTTTGTTAGTAGGTGATATGAATGCTAATTAAAGCTTCCATCTAGTATTCAATTAAGAAATTGGTTTTAAATTTGTAATTTCATTAATGAACGATAAAGAAATTGAATTTAATCATTACCTTGGTCTGAAATTTTAAATCCGATACTTGCATTTTTCTTATTAGTTTATTATTTTTACAATTTCATAATCTCAAAACCCCCTTCATTGTTTTCAATTTAGTATTAATTGATTTTGATTAGGTTTCTAGGTAAACGACTCGATGAACATCCTATATTGTTCATTAATCTAATTGAATTAATCTTAGTTAGTTTAACGATAACTACGTAATTCTAAAACTCTACCAAGGTTTTGGTGTTGTTGCTAGGGAAGCATAATTGTTAAATCATAAGAAAAATCTGCCTTTTAGTTATTTTATTTGATTGATACTTTTGATTCAAGTTTGGTTGTATTTTCATTTCGAAATTCAAAAATTTCGGTTTACAAGATACTTTTCGCAAAAAGTATCTTGTAAACAATTAATAATTCATTATTTTGTTCTGCAAAAAGAATACAAAAAATCAACTCAACATAACTTTTAAAACTTTTCTCATAATATTGCTGCTACATGACCACATTCGAGACATAAAAAGTAGAGTATATTTTTTCAACATATTATCATCTATTATATTTTTTTCACATAATTTTAACGGTTAGATAAGTTTAAAAATTATAGAATTATACTCACTAATAGATTTAAAATCTTATAACCTCGGGTACATCTAATCATACCCTATCTTAGGGAGAACCACCATATTAGGGTGGTTGAATATTTTTATCAAATTGTTTCACAAAATAAGATAATATTTCACAGTGAGATATTCTATTTTTAAATCTTCATGAAGATAAAAATGGAGAAAAATTATAGATTTTGCATGATCTTGTGCCAATGATTAATTAGTTTGTATGATGGTGTCTACCATACTCATTGCCATTAAATGCATCTCAACATCTAATGTCTATGACAAATATATATATATATATATATATATATATATATATATATATATATATATAATAATTGTGGCATTAAGAATCACAAATTCAAGTTTAGTGAGATTTTCTATAAGAAAAATAAATAATGTACATGTTTATTATTGAAATAAAATTCATAACACTTTACCGGATAGTTAAAAATCATGCTAATAACATAATATGAAATTAAATAAATATAACACAAAAGTAAACCAGCTAAATGTTAAAATAACAAGATAAATATAGATTTATCAAAAAAAAAAAAAAAAGAAAAAAAAAGATAAATATAGAGAGAAAAAGTGAGAATTTTATTTCGAATTGTTCGATATATATTTATAAAAGGTCCTAAACACCTCAATTTATAGGAGTATGAGGGTAAAAGAATAAGTATCATAAGTTACATGTTCACCTTAAAATTAATTAAGATTATTAATCCCGAGGTTAAAAATAATTAATCGATAAACATCCATTACACTCGATCTGAGTTTAATGAGTCAACATGAATAATGACAAATAATTATTTATTTATTTATTGAAAGGACAAAATAGTTAAAAGTAACTATTTGAATATAAAGTAGGTAAAATAAATAATAATTAATTTTTTCTAATGCACCTAATGCATACATTTATAAATTGGCTAACGATTAAAAACGAACTCAATGACTAAATAATTTAGTCATCTTTTTTTTTTTAAAAAAAAAAAATAAAATAAAATATTGAAATAAGATAAGTCCATTTAAAAATAAAAATTAGTATTACTAAATTTGATTACCATAATAATAATAAATATCAATTTTTCCATTTGTAAAATAAATCACTACAATAAATTTTGTAAATTCTTGTATTTTTATTTATTGTCCTTAATTATCCATTTTTCTACAATTGTCATTCATGCTTTCGCCTCTAATTTATTTTCTAATGCTTTTAAAAATCCTACCCCCATTACATTTCCGACCACACTATTTAAAAAATGACACATATTTTTACTTTTATAAGAGCTATTGTTAACTAAATCTAAATAGTTAAAAATATGTCTTCTAAAACGTAAATGTTTTAAATCTAAATAATTAACTATTTGTTTTGCCTCCAAAAACTTATGTTTATTAAAGAGAGATAAATATCACATACTCTTTGCTTATGTGATAAAAATAAATTACCACATATAATAAAAATTTAAACTAATAGAGATACGTAGAATTTAACCTTCATAAAATTATGAACTTATATTTACCTACAAGATAATTAATGAATTTCGTTTCCTTAATTTATATATTTTGGTCAACCTTTTATATATATATATATATATATATATATTAGGTCCCTTAACAACAATTCGAGGTGCTCCTATGCTCAAAGAAAAAGAATCTTATTAAAAAAAAAAAAGAAAAAAATCTAATTAACTAAAATATACGAGTTAATGAATCAAATTAGTTAATTATCTAAAATATCTTATCGTTTACAAAAAAAAAAAAAAAATCTAAAATATCTTATGAAAAGAGAAACAAATATATACCTCGTACACACAAAAACAATAAAAAATAATAAAATAATAGTAAAAATAATAAAAATCTCCTAATTAAGAATGAAGGTGTTACTCAATGGGACGTTTACCGTGAGGATCTCGTTTAGGACTTGGTACAGTAAATGTGTTTGCTGAGGCGCCGGTATTTGTGTTTGTGTTTGTGTTGGTAGTGGTGTTTGTTGAGCCAAATGAATTTGACGATTCACCTGAAGTTCCAGCAGTAGCACTAGTGTTCGTCGACTTTCGACGACTCCTATATCTGACACCGGGATATCCAGGTCTAGTTGGTTCTTCTAGAGTTCCAGGTTTCCGAGATAGCATCACCACCACGCGGCGCATGTTCGGGCGTAGTTGTGGATCAGATTGAGTGCACAGCAACCCTATTTGTATGCACACTGCTACATGATCATTAATCACTGATGATTGTCCCATTGATGGATCCATAATGTCTAAACTCTTACCTTTCTTGTATAGCCTGTATGCCTGCACCCAAACAACAACAAATTTGGATTCAGTCAGAAATAGACTCTTGCCCCAAGAAGGAATTACTTATCCTAACTCTTCTTACACAAGACTTACAATGAGAGTCGAACAAGAGATCTCGTATAGCATTTACAGTTTCTTTATCACTCTTGTTAAATATTAGACCATCCAATATTCAGAATTGCTGGTTTTATTAGCAGAGTCTAACACTTAATAAAAAAAAAGACCTTATATTAGAGTAGAGCTAAGAATCTCGCGTAACTTATCATTTATTTCAATCTAAGGGCTTAAGCCATCTAGTAAAATGGTGTGAATAATTTGTTTGATCAGATGAAAAAGACATTAGGACAAAACAGACCACTAGAAATTGTAATAACAAAAGATGGTATGGTTATGATCAGTTCTTACCCACTCAAGCAGGTTTGGGCAGTCCTCTTGGGTGAAAGTTGAATTTTTCTGACCACTTATCAGCTCTAAAACAGCAACACCAAAACTGAATACATCTGCCTTTACAGATAAACGCCCGTGCATGACATATTCTGGAGCCATGTATCCACTGGGGTTCCATGTCGAAGAACAACACAATTAAATATCATAAAAATCCAAGCCGAAACCATAGATATGTATATATATATATATATATATATAAAGAGAGAGATGATGTGCAATAACTCACTTGGTGCCTGCTACACGAGTATTAACATGAGTTTGATCTTCTTGGAAAAGACGAGCCAATCCAAAATCAGCAATTTTAGGCATCCATTTATCATCTAATAGGATATTGCTGGCCTTTATGTCCCTATGAATGATGCAACTGTGTGCATCTTCATGAAGGTAAACTAAGCCTTTAGCCATTCCAATTATTATATCATGTCTCCTGTTCCAATCCAACATATGTCGCTTACCATTCTCTGATGATAAAAGACATCACAATTATCAGTATCCTCAAACTAAAAACAAAGATTTGAATTCTGCAGATAAGTCATCCTGCCTTTCCATTTTATAACTAACTCTTATTAATATCTTAAGAACCAATTGCCAAAATGATGTATCATATATATAGAGCATTGCATTTATCCTTCTTTATAGAGCAAATTTTAGCAGACTAGGGAAATAAACTACATATAGGTTTCTGATACTCTCTAACCATGAATGCAGGCAAGCATAAATGATATGTTCATTAGCACTTTATGAACACTGTAATACAAGATTAAACAATAAGAGTAGAGTTTTCCTTGACAAAGATGAAACTTGTTTAAACATTTTTCGATCAGTTTAAGCGGCTTCTCTATCAACTTAAACGTTTAGATCATATGATATAATTTAGTATGACATCTCATTTTTGTGTTCTGTCCACATATAGAGGTTTCCTAAAAGAATTAAACCAGTAAAACTTACTGAATAGAATCTTGTCAAGGCTTTCATTAGCTACATATTCGTAAACCAGAAGCTTCTCCTGGCCATGAACACAGTAACCCAACAAATTCACCACATTTCTGTGCTGAACGCGTGCCAGCAACTTGGCCTCAGTTGCGAATTCTTTCTTACCCTGCCTTGAGAATTGAGACAACTTCTTTACAGCTATTTCTCTACCATCATCCAATCTTCCCTATCAAGAACCCAGAAAAATGAAATAAAGCAAAATTCATTTCTTTTTTTCAAGAGCTTTCTGCAAAACCCCAAATCACAGAAGATACAGGTTCCAGACTTATCCTAAATTTGGGGAATTTCCAAATCAAGAAAAAAAGAAAAGAAAAAAAAAAGCCCAAAACTTCTTCCAGAAGAAAATTTCAAACATTGACAGTAAATTATTGTTACCTTAAAAACGGGACCAAAGCCACCTTCGCCAAGCTTGTTACTTTCATGAAAATTTCTAGTAGCAGCAACAAGAATTTCAAAAGGGAAATGCTTTTGTTCTTGGGCTGCAAGTTGCTCCAAGTCCTCTTCTTTTTCCCCTTTTCAATTCATTAGGAAAAAAAAAAAAAAAAAAAAAAAAAAAAGAGCATTAATTCTAAGTAGAAAATCAATCAAATAGATCATATCCGAATAAAAAATTCTCACAGAAATTAATACTAATTGAATCATTAGCAAGAAAAACTCACCTCTACTAGAATTTGATATGAAGGGTTTAATAAGATTATGAAGAAAGCCTTTGGACTTGGTCATGGATGATGATGATCACGAAGAAAGCCCATGAAGAAATTCAAGAATCAGTATCAGAAACAATAAACTATCAGTGGAACTTTTAATCCTTTGGATATCCGAAAGTGATGAAAAATTTTCCCAAAAAAATCAATTCTTGATTCTCTGGTGATTCATATACAAATGAATAAGGGCGTGTGGACTAAAGGACTTTGCTTTTGACTTGTCCCGGTTCTTTGGGGAGTCGGGGGTTTCTTTCTCTCTGTTTCTGTGTGTTTTTCTTTTTGCCTTTTTTTCCCCCAAAAGCTTTCTTCTTTCGGTACTAATTCATCAGCAATGAAAAATCTTTTCCTTGTGTTCAGATTACAGAAAAACTCATGTAGTGTCTAAAACAGAAATAATCAATCAATCCGTTGACTCTTAATAATATATGCAAAAAAAAATTGGTGTTGGATGTTTTGAGATTGAAAATAATTGTAAAATAAAGTCAGAATTAAATACTCTATTCGGACTTTTTATTTACTAATCCTCTTTTTTTTTTTTATCATCTATAGTCACTTTTTGAGCTCAGATTATGAGATAATTTCACATTCTTAAAAATTTTTAAAAAAAAAATTAATGAATTTGGTCCAAACAAATTTATTTTGACAAGTTCAATCTCAAAATAAATATATATATTTTTTTAACTTTTAAAGTCTCAAAATTCTTTATTAGAAAAATAAAGTCTTGTTAATAGACTCGGTTAAAAAACTTAAAAATTTAATTGTTTATATTATTTAATTAATTAAAGAAAATAATAAAAAGTCAATACATCTAAGAATGAAATATTTTGAGAGATATTTGGGGAAATTCAAACATGTAGGTTTGTGATTCTAAAAATTTAAACAATTGAGAGAAATGAAGTTAGAGATATTTGTAGCACTCTCTCCCAAATGTGGGAGTTTCTCTCTCAAGCATGATTCTTGAGTCACGAGTTTAGTGGATTTTTTTACGACGGTTTTTTCCGATTATCATTTTTCTCACACACTCTCTTTCCGGCAGCCATTTTTTTTGTCTCTTTCTGTCTTTAGATTTAGTTTGGCTCCTGTTTTGGTTTTTGTTTGGCTAATGGACGATACTATTCTTCAACGACCGAGTAATGTCGACTTGAAGGAAACGGAATCCGATTGTCCGGTTCCGGATGATCAAGATATTACTGAAGGTTTACATGAGGCAGATCTCGGCGTTTATGCTCATATTCATGGTGGAAAGTCCATCAATCTAGATGGGTTTAAAGCGGCTATGGGGAAAGCATGGCGTTGTGGCTCGTTCTCTATTCAAAAGGTGAATGATCTGTTTTATCGGATCTTTTTCGGTACGCAAGAAACGGTAGATTTTGTGCTTACTAACGGTCCCTGGAATTTTGAGAACACTTTGGTGCTTGTCCGACCAAGTGAGGGTGGTAAATCGCCACTGCCTTCTTGCCTTGCTAAGGAATTCTTCTGGGTCCTCTTAACGGGATTACCGCGCTACTGTTACACTTTGAATGTGGGACGGAAGTTGCTCAAAACCCTTGATGCTTGCAAGATATTTCAGTTACGGGAGGACAGAATTTCGGGGATGAAGTTTTTTCGGTTTCGGGTTTCGGTAGATCTCACCAAACCACTAAACCGTGTTATTCGCATTGCTACCCCAAACGGTGCTACACACATGGGACTGTTGAAGTATGAAAGAATTCCCAATTTTTGCTTCTCTTGTGGGCGGCTGGGACATCGTTATCGCAATTGTGAAGAGGCTATTGTAGGGGAGGTGGATGTGAATTCGCCGCCATATGGATCATGGATGGGGGGTGTTGACAACCCGGTTTCGGATCGGATATTTTCCCTTGATACATCAAAACTGGAGAATAGACAGAAGATGCCAGCATCATCCGATTCTTCGGATTTGACATCTATTCTTACAGAGGTAAAACATGATTCTTCCTCTCATCTACTTGTCCCTTGTCCGACGGATGGTTCTCCCATAATTAACGAGGATACAATCACCATTAAGGCGACACAGTTAATTCCTAAAAAAAGAAATCCTATTTCTTTGGATGGGGGATCCATGTCGAGGAGAAGTCGGCGACCAAGAAAAAGAAAGTTCTAGCGGCGGAGGTTGCCCGGCAACCCCGCCGATCACCATGATTTGCATAAGCCGGAATTGCCGAGGTTTGGGGTCGTCCCGGGCAATTCATGCTTTGAAAACCCTAATTCGGTCTCATAAACCGATTTGTTATTTCTCATGGAGACCCGTTTATTACAACGTAATTTTCTTTTTGTTAAGCATCAGTTGGGCTTTCACAATGGTTTTCTTGTGGACAGAGTGGGTATGGGAGGTGGTTTAGCAATGTTATGGACAGATGCTTTGGAGGTTCAACTCATCAATTATTCTCGGGGTCATATTGATGTTTGGATCCCAAACTGGTTTTCGAACGGTGGAGGTTACTTGACTGGATTTTATGGACATCCGAATGCGTCACAACGACGACATTCGTGGAGCCTTTTACGGCGGATCGGAGAACAACGAGATCAGCCTTGGTGTGTCATCGGCGATTTTAATGAGCTGTTGTATGCTCATGAATCAAACAGCAGGAATGTGCGGCCAGCAGCGTTAATGACTTCTTTCCGACAGATTATTTCAGATTTAGCTTTGACTGAGGTTTATCTTGAAGGGGCACAGTACACTTGGTGGAACAAAAGAAAGGGGGAGGCTTCAACGCGGGCTAAGCTTGATCGTTGTTTTGGGAATAGCGCTTTGCATATTTTTGTGGCAACAAGGAAGTTAGAGGTTATTCCGATGATCACCTCCGATCATCATGCTTTGTACTTGACTCGTCAAATTGTCAATTAGATAAATCTTGCAACCGACGCCGGCTATTAAGGTTGGAACCTTGGTGGTTGAAAAATGAGGATTGTTCCAAATTGATAGCCGATTATTGGCGTTCTCTCCACACCACGACTCCTGTGCGTTTGAAGGAGGCTATGGCAGACCTAAATGCACAGCTTAATGCTTGGAGTTTTTCAAAGTTTGGAAACATTCCTAAGGAGATCAAATTGTTACGCAAACAGTTGCTTCGTTTTGAGTCGAATGGTGGCACAGAGGAGCAGGTTCGAGATACACATGCGAAATTACAAACTCTTTTAGAAGCCGACAGTGAGTTCCGGAGACAGCGTTCGCGATCCAACCGGCTGAAATTCGGGGATCGAAATAGTGCTTACTTCCACCATCATGCTAGCCATAGACGGCGTGTGAATCGCATTGCGAAAATCGGAGACGCAGGCAAAAATTTTGTATCTAAGCAAGCAGACATCTCTTCGGTTGCGGTTCAATATTTTTCTCGCTTTGTTTTCTTCGGATACTAGTATGGTTGATTATGAAGGAATCTTTGCAGATGTCCATATTCCATGTCTAACGGAAGCTGAAAAACAGTACTTAAGTATGCCGTTCACATCACTTGACATTTGGAAAGCCCTTAAAACAATGCATCCGACAAAGGCCCCAAGACCCGATGGTTTCCATGCGAAATTTTTTCGGACCCAATGGGATACGGTAGGCCCTTCTATTTCTTCTACGTTGTTGGGTTGTTTGAATGATGGGCTTTCTATACAGGCTCTTAATGACACTTTCATCACTTTAATTCCAAAAACAAAGTCTCCCGAAGGTATGTTTGATTTCGGACCCATTAGTCTTTGTAATGTCATTTACAAGTTGTATTCTAAGGTTCCGGTGAATCGAATTAAGCCCATTTTGTCCGGAATAGTTGGGGAGACTCAGAGTGCTTTTGTCGGCGATAGATTGATTACAGATAACATTCTCATTGCCACAGAGGTTTTCCATTGGTTGAGCACTGGCTCCACATCTAAGAAAGAGGCCGCTTATGCTGTCAAAATTGATATGAGTAAGGCTTATGATAGGGTGGAATGGACTTATTTACAATGGATTTTACAGCGCATGCAATTTCCTACTCCTTTGATTAACATGATCATGCACTGTGTTTCTACTGTTCGATTCCAAGTGCTTATAAACGGTGAACCTTCACATCAATTTGTTCCTTCTCGGGGAATTAGACAAGGTGACCCCTTATCTCCTTATTTATTTATTTTGTGTGCTGAGGGATTTTCCCATTTGATAAATTCAGCTGCTCATAGAGGAAATTGGAAAGGTGTGTTAATGGGTGATTCGGCTCCACACATAACTCACTTATTCTTTGCGGATGATTGTCTCCTCTTCTCACAAGACATACCAGGAAGTACGGATACATTATTATCCGTTATACAAGCATACGAGAAGGTGTCTAGTCAACAAATTAATGTGTCCAAATCTTCAATTTTTTTCTCAAAAGGGATGAGTATTGTAAGGAAGGAAGCTATTGCCAGGATTTTGGGTATGCAAGTCAGTCACGGATCTGGAACATATTTGGGCTTACCATATTTGGTTGGGAGATCAAAGAAAGAGATTTTTTCATATCTTCGGGAACGTATTTGGAAAAAATCTCATGGGTGGAAGGAGAAGATTTTATCCAAGGGTGGTAAAGAAATATTAATCAAATCCGTGCTCCAAGCTATTCCAAGTTATGCTATGTCGGTTTTCAAATTACCAAAGACATTATGTTATGAAATACATTCTCTCTTAAGGAGATTTTGGTGGGCAACCAATGAGGAGGGTAAGGGAATGGCATGGGTGTCATGGGACAAACTTTGTCTGCCCAAAATCTCGAGGTGGGTTAGGTTTCAAAAATTTGCACTTGTTTAACCAGGCTTTGTTGGCTAAACAAGGGTGGCGCCTACTTCTCTATCCGGATTCCCTACTTGCTAAGGTACTCAAAGCCAAATATTTTAGCAATTTTGATTTTCTCGCACGCCAAGCTTGGGAATTGTCCTTCTTACTCTTGGAGATCAATCTTATTTGGAAGAGAGTTGTTAATGAAGGGCTTGAGATGGCAAGTTGGTAATGGTAGATCTGTGCGGGTTTTTCATGACCCTTGGCTTCCGGCTCAATCTAGTTTTCTACCAATTACTCCTCTATGTTTTCTCGGTGAATTGGTAACGGTGGATAACCTTATTCGGGATGGTAAATGGAGACTTAATCTGTTGAATGCCCTGTTCCGTAGCAGAGATCGGGATTTAATTCTTAATATCCCATTACCGGAAGCGGGTGGAGATGATCAATTGATGTGGCATTATACTCCTAGAGGACACTACACTGTCTCTTCCGGATACCGGGTAGCTATCGAAACGAATATTGGTTCTTTGCCTAGTAGTTCCACGATATCGAATGATTGGCTGCCGATTTGGAACAGTCAAGTTCCCCAACGTATTAAAGTGTTTGCTTGGCAATTGTGCCATAATTCCATTGCAACCGGCTGTAATCTGGTTAGGCGAGGTATTAAAACTGCTGCGCATTGCCCGCATTGCCGACATACTTTTGAGGATGATCTCCATCTCTTCTTTCATTGTGATTTTTCGAGACAAGCCTGGGCTGTGACTGAATTTGCAGATCTTAACTTCCTACCTCATGCCACTTCTTGGTTGCATGCTTTTCGATTGCTCGCTGATAGATCAAAGGGTGATGACCTTTTGTTAGAGAAATATATTATGTGTTTATGGGGCATATGGAAAACTAGAAACGCTAAGTTTTTTTCTGGTCGGGTTTTGTTACCGCGTGATACTGTATCTCGGGAACTTGATTACCTCCATATTTTCCAGCAGGACGGTGAGGATGGTACAGACGCACAGCTGGTGCAAGCCGTTCCCTGCTCAAAATGGGGGGCCCCTCCGCCGGGATGGGTTAAATTGAATATCGATGCTTCTTCCCCCTTTTTCCCCCAACCGGGGGGGTTTTGGTTTTTCCTTGGGGGGCGCCGAGGGAAGATTCTTTTTCTGGGGGCCGGTCCTTGGGGAAAGATAAATCACCCGAGCAAGCTGGGGTTTGTGCCCTTGCAA
Source organism: Cynanchum wilfordii (assembly GCA_025388415.1). Lineage (NCBI taxonomy): Eukaryota > Viridiplantae > Streptophyta > Magnoliopsida > Gentianales > Apocynaceae > Cynanchum > Cynanchum wilfordii. The sequence goes on from JAHSUH010002743.1 coordinate 833,252, forward strand.
ACGGACTTTAGACACCAAAGGATTTATGGATTTTCCCTCTTCTTATCTCTTCTGATTGCCGGGGACTGATTTCCCAATTGCAACAAAAAGGGCACAATTTATCGGCCATTGGGGGTTTACTGGATTCTTTTAAGCGTGAACTTGAGTCTGCCTCAACACTTAAGGTTCAGTATGACCATTGTTAGGGTGTTATTTAGTCATTATTTATTTAATAATTCTCTTCACTTTATTATTTATTTATTATTAAATGTGTGCTTTTATTATATTTTATATTTTTAGAGTCAATTTTGCTTCTTAATTTTAATAAGAGTTATAAAATAGAATTTTGGAATAAATTAGCAAATTTACCAATCTCTTACTTATTTATTTATATTCTTTATTTTATTTTAGAGAACGAGACGCGTGGGTAATTGAAGTCAAATTTGAATTGAAGATTCCTTGTTAGGGATTTTCGAATTTTTTCTCCCATAATTGCGCGAAGGAGAAGAAGTAGCCTAGTCTTTTATTTTATTTATTTTATTCTTTTTATTTATTTTAAATAGAGAGAAAAATAAGGAGAAATTAGTGGAGTTTTTAATTATTTTAAATAAGAGCCTTTCGGCTTCCAAAAGAACATAATGCAGAAAATAGCTTTTAGGAATTATTTTTATTTTTTTACAAGGCTACTTCGAAGAATGAGCAACTAAATCAATTGTTTGATTGAGGTTAATTGAAGTTTCGGTTCTTCAATATTTGTGAGATCTTTCTAAATTAATTGCTATCCGATATATTTTTTCTCTTATTTATATATTCCTGGTTTATTATTATTATTACTTTGATTAGTTAATACGCTGGTATTAACTTGTCTTCGTAGTGATCTGTCAATCAAAACCTATCGTTTGAACGTTTTGATATAAGTAGACATATGACATGATTTTATATGCTTTCATATTCAATTATTGTTATAGGAATATATGAACTAGTTTAAATAAACTCTCTTTGATGTTTATTAACTGGAATAATTGGTTGATTAAATCTTATGATCTTATTCTAAGATTGTCAATTGATTAGTAATAGTTAACGATTTCATCCTAACTATTTACAAATTATTAATCGATAGCCAAAATTGAGATTGTGTTTTATCAATGATCAAATTAAGTTGGAACTCTTCGAAAAATTACCTCAATTGAATATCCATTTTATTGAATTCTTTTAATTATTTATTCGAGTTATTTCTGCATTTTTTATATTTTATTCAGTAGAACAAATCCATAAACCCCTATTTTATTTTATATACATTTAAATAATTAAATTTATACCCAATCTCCGTGGTTTGACCCTATTTGCCGGATACTACAATTTTAGTAGTTTTTAATAATAGGATATTATTTTTGGTGATTTCGACACACATCAAATTTTGGCGCCGTTGCCGGGGATTGGTGTCTCATAAGTTTGTTTATTTATTTGTGTAGTTAATGGTCCGTTCTTCTCGCATGGTACCCTCCGATGCGATAAAGAGATCGAAAAAACAGCTCGTAGATTAAGAAAGGAAGCACGATTACGAGCTCAAAGACCATCTTTGCCTTCACAACAAGAGCTGGATATAAATTTAGATCACTTATCTAGCGTTCCTGAAGAAGAGATAGTGATGGCTGAGTTAACATTGAGGCAATTGGCTACACCGGATGTACCCCAACAACCGTTGTGCATTCAAAATCCAAATCCAGCTGCAGATTTTGAGTTAAAATCTGGATTAATCCATTTGCTACCTAAGTTCAATGGATTGGAGAATGAAGATCCACACAAGCATCCGAAGGAGTTCCATGTAGTGTGTTCAAGTATGAAACCTCAAGGAATAACGAGGGAACAGGTAAAGTTGCGTGCTTTTCCATTCTCATTAGAAGGTAAAGCCAAAGATTGGTTATTCTATTTACCTTCCGGTTCAATAAATACATGGACCGATATGGTGAAATCTTTTTTAAGTAAATTTTTTCCTACCTCTCGAGCTACTAACATTCGCGGCAGATATGTAATGTTAAGCAAGATGATTCCAAACTTTGCACGAGTATTGGGAAGCGTTTTAAAGTCTATTGTGCTAGTTGTCCTCAACATATGTTTCCGGAACAATTATTAATCCAATACTTCTACGAAGGCATGTCGATGATGGATAGAAAAATGCTAGATGCAGCTAGTGGAGGAGCTTTTGTGAATAAGACGCCTCGCGAAGCTAGGGAATTGATATCAATTATGGCAGATAATTCACAACAATTTGGACCTAGACAAAATCCACAAATGAGAAAAGTAAATGAGGTAGGTGTTGCTGCCCTTGAGGACAAAATTTCTAATTTGAGTTTTCTTGTCCAACAATTGGCTACAGGAAATAAGCATGCTTGTGGGATATGTGCTGCCACTAATCATCCCACAGATATGTGTCCATTGCTACAAGATGATACTTTGGAACAAGCAAATGCAGTGGGGGGTTTTCAACCTAATCGCATGTATCAAAATCAAGGACAAAGACCTCCAACAGTCCAGAATTTTCAGCATCCAACAGTCCAGAATTTTCAGCCTCCACAATTCCAGAATTTTCAAAATCCAACAGTCCAGAATTTTCAGCCTCCACAATTCCAGAATTTTCAGCCAAGATCCTCACAATTTCCCTCAACATTCCAGAATTTTCAGCATAGACCACAACAACAAATTCAAGGTACATCACTTGATGAAACTGTTAAAATGCTTGCTAATAATTTAAATCAATTCCAGCAGGATACAAAATCCAGTATTCAAAACTTGGAAGCCCAAATGAGCAGGTTGGCATCCTCCATGAGTCAAATTGAATCACAAGGAAGATTGCCATCTCAAACTATCACCAATCCAAAGGAAAGTGCTAATGCTATAACCTTGAGAAGTGGAAAGACATTGGAAGAGCCTAATGCAACAAAGCGAAGATATTCCGAAAACAAAGAAGAAGAAAAGGAAGTAAGTGTTCCTCAACAAGAAAAATCCAGCAGTGAAGTTCCAAGAACATTGGTGACGAATCCTCCATTTCCAAAAAGGTTAAATGACTCAAAGAAACAAGAAGCGAAAGAGAAATTTTTGAGACTTTTAGCAAGGTTGAAGTAAATATTCCTTTATTAAAAGCTATTAAACAAGTTCCTCGTTATGCTAATTTTTTTAAAGATTTGTGCACCAATAAACGAAAGTTGCAAGGGAATGAGGTTATAAAAATGGGTGAGAACGTTTCAGCAGTTCTCCAAAAACGATTACCTATCAAATGCAAAGATCCGGGTATGTTTACTATCCCTTTAATAATTGGTGATGTGCGGATTGAAAAAGCTATGATAGATTTAGGTGCTTCTATAAATGTCATGCCTTATTCAGTTTACAAATTTTTGAATGTGGGTGAATTAGAGGATACTGGTGTGGTCATACAATTAGCCGATAGGTCTATTGTACGTCCTAGGGGAGTCTTAGAAGATGTTTTAGTACAAGTTAATGGGTTAGTTTTTCCTGCAGATTTTTATGTTCTTGACATGGCGAGAGGATGACTCCTCTAAAGTGAATTTGATTTTATTAGGAAGACCTTTCTTAAAAACTTCTAAGACTATAATTAATGTTCATGATGGATCACTTACAATGGAATTTGATGGTGAGCTTATTAGATTTAATATTTATGAGGCCATGAGATATCCTAGTGATGTTTCATCGGTATTTTCCGTTGATATAATTGATTCCTTTTTACATAGAGTTTTTGACATAGGTGGTGAAGATAAATTGAAGGTTGCACTCAATGAAAATCTTACATACAATGAACCTTCAAATGTGAAAGAAACAATTATGATGGGGCTCGAGTTAGAGGATACAATCAAAGATCTTGATATGCTCACACTTATGAGAGGTAATGTATCCTTTATTGATTTACCACTATCTAATGCAAAACTTCTACCATCTCTTGTGCAGGCACCAGTCTTGGAATTGAAAACTTTACCGGATCATTTGAAATACGTGTTCTTAGGACAAGAAAAGTCTCCCCCAGGAATCATCTCCAACAAACTTTCAAAAGTTGAAGAGGAACGATTGTTGGAGGTTCTTAAGAAGCATAAAGAAGCAATGGGATGGACAATTGCGGATATTAAGGGATTAAGCCCTTCCACTTGTATGCATAAAATCCTTATGGAAGAAGATTGCAAGCCTTCTAGACAAGCTCAACGTCGATTGAATCCTCCTATGATGGAGGTGGTAAAGAAAGAGATTTAGAAACTTCTTGCTGGTATGATCTATCCAATTTCAGACAAGAATTGGGTAAGTCCAGTACAAGTAGTACCAAAGGAAACAGGTATATAATTAGTGGGAAAATTCGATGGTGAGTTAGTACCAACTCGTGTCCGGAATGGATGGAGAGTATGCATAGATTATAGGAAGTTGAACTCTTCCACTAGAAAAGATCACTTTCCTATACCTTTTATTGATCAAATGCTTGAACGTTTAGCAGGTCGTACTCATTATTGTTGTCTTGATGGTTATTCAGGTTTTCATCAAATTCGGTTGCACCCGAAGATCAAGAAAAGACCACCTTCACTTGTCCCTTTGGAACCTTTGCCTATCGACGCATGCCATTTGGTCTATGCAACGCCCTGCTACATTTCAACGGTGTATGGTTAGTATCTTCTCTGACTATGTTGAGAACATCATAGAGGTATTTATGGATGATTTTACCGTATATGGTGATTCTTTTGATTCATGTTTGATTAACCTCACTAAAGTGCTTAGGAGATGTATAGAGAAAGATCTTGTTTTAAATTATGAAAAATGTCATTTTATGGTTGATCAAGGTCTTATTTTAGGTCATATAGTGTCTAGTAAAGGAATTAAAGTCGATAAAGCTAAGATAGATGTTATTAAATCTTTACCTTACCCCACAAGTGTGCGGGAGATTCGTTCTTTTCTTGGCCATGCAGGTTTTTATCGACGTTTCATCAAGGATTTTTCCAAAATCACTCAACCTTTGTGCAAGTTGTTGCAAAAAGATGAAGAATTTATTTTTAACAAAACATGTAAAGAAGCTTTTGATAAGTTGAAAGACATGTTAACTTCGCACCAATATTGCAACCACCTGATTGGAATCTTCCCTTTGAGATCATGTGTGATGCCGTAATTATGCTATAGGAGCCGTTCTAGGACAAAGAATTGGACGAGCTGCTCATGTGATTTATTATGCCTCAAGGACACTTCATAGTGCTCAATGCAATTACTCCACCACGGAAAAAGAATTATTAGCTGTTGTTTTTGCTTTAGAAAAATTTCGTTCTTATTTATTGGGTACTAAAGTAATTGTTTTTTTCGATCATGCAGCTCTTAAATATCTTCTCACAAAGAAAGAGGCTAAACCGAGACTCATTCGTTGGATCCTCTTGTTACAAGAATTCAACTTGGAGATTCTAGACAAAAAGGGGACCGAGAACTTGGTTCCGGATCACCTCCAGGAGACTCCCTACAAACGAAGTGTCATCACCATTGAAAGACGACTTTCCGGATGAGCATCTTTTCTCCATTGATGATATTACTCCCTGGTATGCCGACATAGTTAATTATCTTGTTACCAAGGTATTTCCAGGTGAGTTATCTCGTTCTCGAAAAGATAAGATTAAAAGTGATGCTAAATATTATGTTTGGGATGACCCTTATCTGTGGAAATTTTGTTCCGATCAAATTATTCGACGTTGTGTATCTCAACAAGAGGTGTCTTCTATTTTAAATTTTTGTCATTCTTATGCTTGTGGGGGACACTTTGGTCCAAAGAGAACAGCTAGAAAGATATTAGAATGCGGATTATTTTGGCCTACCATATTTCGCGATTCATATTTATTTTGTAAAGCTTGTGAACAATGCCGAGAACAGAAATCTAGGACATAGAGATCAAATGCCACTTAATTCTATTCTTGTTTGTGAAATTTTTGATATTTGGGGAATAGATTTTATGGGTCCTTTTCCATCTTCATTTGGTAATGTTTATATTATTCTTGCAGTAGATTATGTTTCTAAATGGGTGGAAGCTAAGGCTACACGTCTCGATGATGCTAAAGTGGTTGTAAATTTTATAACATCTCATATTTTTGTTAGGTATGGAACGCCAAGGGCAATAATCGGTGATCGTGGCACTCATTTTTGCAATAAAGTAGTGGAAGCATTGTTCAAGAAATATAAAGTCACTCACCGCATCTCCACCGCATATCATCCACGCAGCGAATGGTCAAGCGAGATATCTAACAGAGAGATCAAATCAATTCTTGAGAAAACAGTCAACCCCACTAGAAAGGATTGGAGTTTGCGTCTCGATGATGCATTATGGGCTTATCGTACAGCTTACAAAACTCCAATAGGTATGTCTCCTTATCGTTTGATTTTTGGTAAACCATGTCATCTCCCTGTGGAGGTGGAGCATAGAGCTTATTGGGCAGTCAAACAAGTGCAATATGAATTTGGATGAATCGGGTAATCATAGAAAGTTACAATTGCAAGAGTTGGAAGAAATTCGCAATGAGGCATATGAGAATTCTAAAATTTATAAGGACAAAACAAAAGCCTTTCATGATAAGATGATTTCTAGGAAGAGTTTTTCAATTGGTCGGAAAGTTTTACTTTATCATTCTCGTTTGAAATTATTCCCCGGTAAATTGCGTTCTAGATGGATAGGACCTTTTGTTGTCACTAATATTTTTCCTCATGGTGCAGTTGAGATTCAAAGTTTAGCTACAAATAAAATTTTTAAAGTTAATGGTTATCGTCTTAAAATTTTCTATGAAGGCATATCTCGGGCGAATCAAATGGATGATCGGTACCGCATAGTCCTTTATATGAAGGATGAAATGAAGAATGTCTAGCCAAAGACATAAAAGAAAGGCGCTTATGGGAAGCAGCCCATTCTCGTTTTTATTTTATTTTATTTTATTCAATAAAAAAATTCAAAAAAAAAAAAAAAAAAAAAAAAAAAAAAAAAAAAAAAAAAAATTAATTTTTTTTTTTTTTTTTTTTTTTGTCGTGCATTTGGTATTTTTTTTGTAGGAAAGGAGAAGCACCACTTCAATAATCTTGGAATACACAATCCTCCATGTCCTCCTCTTGGTCTCAGGGAAGTTATCTATATCCTAACTTTACTTATTTTGGGCTTCATTTTCTTTTTTTTTTACATTGAGGACAATGTGAGATCTAGGTGTGAGGGGATTGGTATTTGTTTTGTTTCTTTCTCCTGTGTGTCCAAATGATCTTCACTTAGCTCTTTTTGAATTGAGAATTTTGATGCATGACTAGTCTTGAGCATGAGTGGGTGAGTCTTGATTTTTAGAACAAATTGATTTACTGCTTTTGACAATTGACTCATTGAGATGTATACTTGATTTAATGCCATTATCCCACTTTGTGAGGTTTGAGCCGTTGGAGCAATTACATATATTGCTGATTTTTTTTTTTTTTTTTTTTTTCTTGAGTGGATATCATTCATGGTATGGATTCTAGAACTTGCTCATTTATGCATTTTGAGACTACATTGTTTTTGGAATAGATGCATTAGGATGATAAGGGCAAAACAAACTCTATTATCTACCCTAAACCCTGTTTTTCTTGTCTTTTTGAGCCTTAGCCTATTCTTTCTTTTTATTTTATTTTCACTTTCTCCTCCCTCCTTTTAACCCATTTTTGTTTCCCATCATCTTTTTCTTACCCCTTTGTGTTGATGAGAAAACAATGAATTTGTTGGTGGAATGATTATGAGAATGTATTGCTTGGTAATCTAGGAGCAATTGGAAATAAGTTATCAAATTGAGAAGATATCTAAAGATTTGATATGTGAAAAAAAAAAAAAAAAAAAGAAGAAGAAAAGGGCATCTTGAACTTTCTCCTAGATGGCAGTATAAACCCAAGGAAGTAAGTGGGATGAAGACCCTTTTATTTGGAAAAAAAAAAAAAAAAAAAAAGAGGAAGAAAGTGTTGATGTTCTTTATATATATTTCCTTATTCAGCACCATTTCAACTATTTGAGTTGCAGAATTTTATGTCATTCCATTCAATAAGTTCATTTTGTCTTATCAATTTTCTTTGTGTTTCATATCCATCATCATCTCACCCTTTTGGCCACATTACAAGCCCTATAAGACCCTTTGATTAGTGCATTTAGTTCATTTTCAGTGGTGAAGATTTGATTTTTGAGCAAGCCTATGGTAATTCCACATTTTGAATTGATTTGAGGGTTTAAATAAGAACCTAAACACTATGAGTGTATTGTGTGAAATCTTTGTGAGGGTTATTGAATCTCGTATGCTTTGATTTTGAAAAGATTGTCGAAGTAGAAAATGGTTTGTGATGATTTTCAGGATTTTGCTTATGACTTGCTTCAGCCTTTTTTGTGTTGAGAAATTCAATTTTCGGATTTGCCAATTGAAGATCATTGTTTGTTAGAGTCAATTTCATTTGTTTTTCTTAAAATATGCTTGAGGACAAGCATCGTTTAGGTGTGAGGGGATTTGTTAGGGTGTTATTTAGTCATTATTTATTTAATAATTCTCTTCACTTTATTATTTATTTATTATTAAATGTGTGCTTTTATTATATTTTATATTTTTAGAGTCAATTTTGCTTCTTAATTTTAATAAGAGTTATAAAATAGAATTTTGGAATAAATTAGCAAATTTACCAATCTCTTACTTATTTATTTATATTCTTTATTTTATTTTAGAGAAGCAGACGCGTGGGTAATTGAAGTCAAATTTGAATTGAAGATTCTTTGTTAAGGGATTTTCGATTTTTTTCCCCATAATTCCGCGCGGAAGGAGAAGTAGCCTAGTCTTTTATTTTATTTATTTTATTCTTTTTATTTATTTTAAATAGAGAGAAAAATAAGGAGAAATTAGTGGAGTTTTTAATTATTTTAAATAAGAGCCTTTCGGCTTCCAAAAGAACATAATGCGGAAAATAGCTTTTAGGAATTTTTTTTTTTTTTTTACAAGGCTACTTCAAGAATGAGCAACTAAATCAATTGTTTGATTGAGGTTAATTGAAGTTCGGTTCTTCAATATTTGTGAGATCTTTCTAAATTAATTGCTATCCGATATATTTTTTCTCTATTTATATATTCCCGGTTTATTATTATTACTTTGATTAGTTAATACGTCTGGTATTAACTTGTCTTCGTAGGTGATCTGTCAATCAAAACCTATCGTTTGAACGTTTTGATATAAGTAGACATATGACATGATTTTATATGCTTTCATATTCAATTATTGTTATAGGAATATATGAACTAGTTTAAATAAACTCTCTTTGATGTTTATTAACTGGAATAATTGGTTGATTAAATCTTATGATCTTATTCTAAGATTGTCAATTGATTAGTAATAGTTAACGATTTCATCCTAACTATTTACAAATTATTAATCCGATAGCCAAAATTGAGATTGTGTTTTATCAATGATCAAATTAAGTTGAACTATTACTGAAAAATTACCTCAATTGAATATCCATTTTATTGAATTCTTTTAATTATTTATTCGAGTTATTTCTGCATTTTTTATATTTTATTCAGTAGAACAAATCCATAAACCCCTATTTTATTTTATATACATTTAAATAATTAAATTTATACCCAATCTCCGTGGTTTGACCCTATTTGCCGGATACTACAATTTTAGTAGTTTTTAATAATAGGATATTATTTTTGGTGATTTCGACACACATCAACCATCGTTCTACAAATGAAGCAGCACACTCACTAGCGAAAATAGGATTAAATCTTTCTCATACTGTAATCTGGAATGTCTCGTCACATCCTCTTGTCTTACCTATTTTACATTCCGATTGGCGGAATGTATCATGAATGAAAGTTTCTCTATTTTCTCAAAAAAAAAGAAGTTAGAGATATTTTGTTTAAAGATAAAGAAAAAGAAAGACAATGATAATGTTAAAATTGTTGGTAAATCCTCTTCGAAGCTATCATTAGTTTTGAATTTTCTCAAATATCTTTCAAGATATATCTTCTTTCTTCTGGCCGTTTTTTCTTGTTTTGTTTTGTTAGAATCACAAACTTAGGGTTTTGAGTTTTCTCAAATCTTTCAAGATATTTCCATCTTCCATCTTTCTTCTGTTGTCGTCGTTTCTTCTTATTTATTTATTTATTTTTATTATTTTTCATATGTATTGACGTTTTTACCTTTTTCTTTAATTAATTAAACAATGGAAACGTTACGTTTTTAAGTTTTTTGACGGAATCCGTTAACAATATCTTATTTTTCTCTATTAAAAAAGTTTGAGACTTTAAAGTTAAAAAAAAAAATATTTTGGGACTGAGCTTGTCAAATATAAATTTGTTTAAGATCAAACTCACCTTATTCATATCAATGTAATTAAATTCAACTTTTAGTTTTTTTCCCCATTACTCTTGTTTATTGCTTAATGACTTTTATTTTCTTTTTTATTCCTTCATTTCTTATTTTATTTATTTATTACCTTTTCATTTTTATCATCATTATTATTTTTTTAAAAATATCATTTATCGGAAAAAAAAAAATTGAAGAACTTATTTGTGTATACCTTTTTTCCTATTTTAATTAATAGATATAGATTGAAAGACAAAATATTGACTTTTAGCGAGAATACTTTAATTAGGTGAATGAGAAAATTGTTTCACAAATCAATTCGTTGAACACGTATGATGTTCATGGTATAATAAAAAATATAATGGAATGAACCATGAATCATCAAGTTCATTTGGATATTCATTGTATAAGTAAATGAATATGAATATATTAGATTCATTTAAATATTCATAATATTTGATAAGTTCATGTATAACATATATTTAGGATAATTTTTGAGAGATTTGTTATGAGTCTTTCACTTCTTATCATCTTATTTATTCTTGATAATTTTTACAAATGGAGTTCAAATTTTTTGGGTGAAATAGTTTGTACTAACTATTTCATTATATCCATTGTATTATAAAAAATAGACGCATATTCATCACGTAACGAATTTATTTTAAGAAAATTATTTTAAAAAACCTCCGATAATTTTCTCATTCTATCTTCTTTATAATGATTTTAATTTTATTAATATTAATGTCAATATTATTATTATTAAAAAGATTTGTTTATTATCCATCTGGTTATTATATTAAATTTTATTTATATTTTGTTGACTTACTTTACTTTTTCATTTTTTTTTACAAGGATAGTTTCAAATTCATACAGTTTTATTATTTTTATTATTATTATTATTATTATTTTTTTTGACACTCAAGTCCCTCCCCATGTATCAAAAAAAAAAAAAAGTCTTATTAATATATATATTACTTGTAATTGATTATGATGATTTTATATTGTAATTTTATTTTCAATTCAATTATTATATTTTATTGTATTTAAATATATGATAAATGAATTAAATATAAAAAATGATAAATTATTTTAGTAATATTTCGCTTTACAAGTTAAAAAAAAAAAAAAAAAAAACTTCAAATGCTCTTTTCCTACTTTTTAATCTAAAAAAATTTCCTTAACTTTTTTCTATAAAGGATAATTTTATAATTTGAAATAAAAAATAAACACTAAAAATCTTAATTATTATCTCTCCATTTATAAAATTTCTAAAAATCTCAGCAACAATAGAGATAACGATGACGATAATGTGGCAGCCACAGTGGTGAAAGATAAAAATTGCGGTCAGCTCATATGTGGCTTCGCTCAATTTTGAGATGCGAATGTAACGTACAGATGATCCTTCAGATTCCTTATTACTGAATTTGATATTAGTTGACGTATTATTAAAATAGTTTAGTCCATAAAAAAATTATTAGGATTAAAAATAAAAATTACAATAAAATAGGGGAAAAAAAGAAAAAGAAATATAACTTAAAAATAGTAATAAATACATTTTATACTTGGGGACGAAATGGTTACCCAAATATAATATATATATATATATATATATATATATTATTGTAAAGGCTATAATTGTAAGAAATAAAGAAGTTTTTTTTTTTTTTTTTTTTTTTGACAGCGATCTTGGCAAGGATTTGTGGCAGCCGTATGAACATTAAAATTTTCTCTAATGTAAAATGGTTTGACCCAAAGACTAAACCCACGCTCTCTCCTATTTTATTATTAATATTATTTTAATAAAAATAAGTTTCGTATGTTTCTTTTTTCCATCCCTAAAGTCAAGCTACGTCAAATGGGTTGTGGTTGAGTGGTCAGCACCCATGTTCTCAACCTAAAGGTTGGGGGTTCGACACCCAATTTAGCTATAATACTACTAATTTCAGTTATAGTGTTGTCAAATCTAATTTCAAACTAAAAAAAGTCAAGACTACTATCCTTGTCAAAACACTTGCTGACGATAGATGAACTAAACTTATCACAAAAGTCATCTCATGGTAAACTAGGAAATTTGGACTTTCCCTATTTATGATTCATTTTGTATCGAGTCATTAACCTTCAATATATATATATATATATTTAAAGTCATTTGAAGGTAAATTATTTTTACTCATAAAATAAAATTACACAGTATATATATATTTTTTTTGTAATTTGTTATACTCATCGACTAATTTAAAAGAGATCATAGGAAAAATCTCTTAAGAGTACAACACTTAGCTAAAAATGCAATATAAAGTCATCTCTAGTGTGAATCAAATTCAAGACATATCATTTGATAAGGTAAGTGAAAGACACATAAGTAAGATAAACTCACTGTTAAAGTAAGATAAACCCAAACCATCAAAAAAAAAAAAAAAAAAGTAAGATAAACCCACTGTTAAGAGAATAAAATCTAAACTCATTCTATAAACTTAAACTTTTAGATCGAGTAGGTTGCACTTTATCTCTGTCTAACATGGTATCAGAGCCAAGTTATGAGATGTTTGACACAATTATATACTCAATCAAACTTTGCAAAATAGTATCAATTGGAATATGATATTCGGACAGTTCAACAAAAGGATATGAGTATTCGGGAATTTTATTCCAAAATGTCCGACCTTTGGGATCGGTTGGCACTCACAGAGCCTGTGTCACTTCGGAATAATGATGACTATATTACTTATAGAGAGGGGCGACGTCTTGTTCAGTTCTTGATGGCTCTTCGTGATGACTTTGAGGGACTTCGAGGCAACATTTTGCATCGTCGGCCTCATCCCTCTGTTGATGTAGTGGTGAGTGAACTCTTGGCCGAAGAGACTCGCCTTAAGACACAAGCAGGAACCTCCTCTTCTGCAGCATGTACTCTTCTTGTTGTTCCTGGTAAACCCATTTCAAAATATCAATCTAAACCACTTGAACAAGTTAGCGTTGATGAATGTCGCTTTTGTAAGAATAAATGACATTGGAAGGCTCAATGTCCTAAACTGTTGTCCAAAGCTTCACCGATACAACAACACCCTTCATCGACACAACCTCAATGGTGTCCTAATCGTTCATCTTAGCAGAGATTTTATAAGCCACCACAATCTAATACTGCAGTTGTTGTTCCTGGAGTGGCACTATTCTTCGGATCCCCAAATAGCATCTCTTGTAGAGCAATTTCAACAGTTCCTCGCCACCCAACCATCATCACAACCATATGCTATGTCCGCTCCATCTTCATTAGGTCTGAATTCCATTCATTCTACATGTATACTTTCTACCTTGTGGGTATTAGATTCTGGTACATCTCATCATATGTCCCCTTCTACGTCATCCTTTGTATCTATGTCACAGTCTCCTTCCCCTACTTCGTTATGACAACCGATAGCACTCACATGCCTTTAACAGGTGTTGGTTCTATACGCATCCCTCATTTATCCCTCTTTGATATTTATTGCGTTTCTAAACTTAATATGAATCTCGTATTTGTGAGTCAACTTTGTGATTCTGGTTATTCTGTTTCCTTTTCTTCTACTTCTTGTGAGGTGCAGGATCCTCAATCTCAAAGGCTAATTGGGACATGCCGTAGGCGGGGGGGAATATATGTCTTGGACGAACTGCGTGTTCTAGATGTAGCTACATCGAGTGTCGATTTGTCTTCTTTTCGTTTAAATTATTCCTCTTCTCTTTTTTACTTGTGGCACTCTAGACTAGGCCATGTTTCAACTTCTCGACTACGATATTTAGTTTCTCAAGGTTCTTTGGGAAATTTAGAAATTTGTGATATTTCCGATTGCAGTGGTTGTAAACTGGCAAAATTTTCCGCTTTAAATTTTAATCATAGTATGTTGTTATTTGTTGCACCATTTGACTTGATTCATTCCGATGTGTGCGGGCCTTTTCCTCTTCCCACCAAAGGTGGTTCAAAATATTATGTTTTTTTATTGATGATCATACAAGATATTGTTAGGTTTATTTAATGAAGCGTAAATATGATTTTCTTCATATATTTACATCCTTTCGCTCATTAATTAAAACTCAATATTCTGTTGTGATAAAATGTTTTCGTTCTAATTTGGGTGGAGAATATACGTTTATAGCATTTTCTGAGCTACTTCTTTCCGATGGTACTATTCATCAGTCATCATGTACTGATACCCCACAACAGAATGGAATAGCTGAAAGAAAATTAGTGTGTGTTTTGAGTGAGTAAAAATAGTATCATATAAAGTAAATAAACTCACAAATAGTGTCACGAAATCAAACACAACTAAGGCAGAGTACCACCTATCACATGCAGATAGTAACATGGAAGTACTACGATTTTATATTTATAAATATCATATCCTCGAGAACGTTGGTGACGGCTAGTTAGTTTCTACTAATTATGACAATCTTTAAAGTTCGGAGAATTAGTCCTAGGTGTCCATTCAAGTATGTTGGTTTAAAGAATAATAAAAATAAGAATGGAAAACTATTAACTAAGATCTCTAAGGAAGTACGTATGATTAATTAAGGTGAACAATGTTCGATAATTCAGTTTGCAAACGGATCTAAGGCAATTATGAATTTGAATCGTCTTACTACCATACCCGAGTTATCTAATGTGATTACCTCAATATGGTTGTCGCAAGTAATCCTAAACCTTTATAGATTAGTTATTAAGTCTTCAATTTAATAAGTTAATCTTAAGGTTTGCATTGATTATGAACTCGAGATTATTAGGCTACCTAATCAGTATGGTTGCCGCAAGTTAATAGACCTAATTTGGCAATTTGTTAAATTTCCTATGGTTGGGTCTCCTTAACAAACCGTCAATTTAATTAACTATTGTAGTATCATGCATTAACCTAAGTTTCATAGCATAAACTCAATACGAGAATCAAATCGAAAGCGTAAGACAATAAGCAATTCACAATGTATATTAAAACGTATCCTTTCCGGAAATGTATAAATCATTAATTAATCAATCTAAATAAGAGAATCTCAGGAGATAGAATCATAACATATAAAGGAAAAGTAACACAAAAATTTAAAGACAAGGAGAGAGAAAGTTGACGTTTTGCTTGTCACTGCTTCCACGGGTTGGCTTAATTTTTCGGATCTCGCCGAGACTTGTATTCCGGATCCTTTTCTCGCTCAACAGTTCTTCAAAGATCACTCTCTCTCAACTAAACTATAGGGTATCCCTTATGGTGGAGGCTCAACCCTACACTTGAGAAGAAAGAAAAACGAAAACTGAAAACTCGATTGGAGCTTATCGCGAAATCTCTATTAGCTAGAAACTTAGAAATGCTCCTGTTCCGAGTGATTCTAGTCTGCTTGAACAACTAAGGGAGTGCCTCTATTTATAGGAGTGAAGTTGGGGGCTTTCCGGACCATTTTCAATGAAAAATCTCCGAAATCGCGCATATGGACGGCATTACGCCCGTACTGGCATCACTATGCCCGTAGTAGGCCCTATTTCCAAGCATTACGACCGTAGTGGGGTCACTACGCCTGTAGTCCCTTCACTATGGCCTTAGTGAAATTCTTCGGAAATTGCAATTTAGTCCATAAATTCTTCATTTCTTCAATTTTGGTCCCTAAAACTTATGAAATCGAAAACAGAAAGAATTTGCGTAATTTCCCATCAATTAAGTCCAATTACTCCTCAAATTAAGCACATAAGTTCACATAAAATACGATATAATTTAGACATATAAAAAATATGGACATATTATTGAAACAACTCGCTCTCTTCTTTTATCTGCTGGTGTCCCCAGTCCTTTTTGGGCTGAAACTATTCTCACTGTTGTCCAGTTGATTAATAGAATTGCTATTGTTCACACATCGGGTTTGTCTCCTTATGGAAAATTGCATGTCCATTCTCCTACTTATTCCTCCTTACGTGTGTTTGGTTGTACTTGTTTTGTCCTTTGTCCTAGTGTTGAGCTTAATAAGTTATCTTTCTGCTCTGCCTATTGTGTTTTTCTTGGTTATGGTGAAGGCAAAAAGACTATCGTTGATGAGCTACTTTTGTATATAAAAATAGTATAAATAAATGAATAAAATAGTAATAAAAATAATAAAAAATCTCAAGAATAAAATAGGTTTGTCACTTTAAATAGTAAACTCATCTAGGCAGAGTACCTATCGTATAGTTAGTTTATAAAAGTAAGTAACAAGATTTTAAAATTTATAAAAATTGTTTTCCCCAAGACGTCTATTACGAAATAGTGTGGAAAAATATAATTAGGTCAACTATGATAATGTTTTGGAATTATGAATCAATCTCAAGTAATTCAACCAATATCAAGAGTGATAAGATTGAAATCTAATTTTCCTAGAAAGCAAGGTAAAATAAAGCAAAGTAGATGGAAAGCAAGTAATATGGATGGTAGAAACTCAAGGGAAAATCATAGGTAAAATGGAGGATACAAACTACTAAGAGCAATATAGTCATGAATTAACCATCATAATTCCACCAAATTCAAGTCTAAAGATGAACTTCCCCAATACGGTTCGTTGCAAGAAATTCATAGATTAAGAACACTTGAATGTCAACACAACCAAATCTCCTATCAATCATCCTAGTCCCGGTCCATAAATAGGAAATCTAATCACATCAACTTGGCACTAATCGTATATCCCGGTTCCGGCCTAACAATTAGTGTTAACCTGAAACCACAATTCCAAATCAAAGCTCAAACTAAAGATAAAATTCAGATCCAAAGCTAAGATAGAAATTGCAATTCGAATTAATAAAACTACAACAATCATCCATGAAAATCATAAAATGCCCAAAGTAATAAGTAACATAAAACCAACCATTTCTACCTAAGAGAAATGTAGAGAGAAGAGTTCCTAAGGTTGGCAACTAGATACAAGATAGAAAATGCAAAAAGTAATAGAAGTAAGGAGAAGAGATATGTCGTTATCAATTGTTCGTTGACTCGGGAATTCCTCCTCTTCTTCAACTCCCTCTTTGATCTTCCTCTTGTTCTTCTTCAAGCTCCATGGTTGATGTAGATAGATTCCTGTAGCATAGCTTCAATGAACTTCCTTACGTGTCGAGGCAAATCCACAAAAACCAACTAAAGACTCTATAACTACAACAACTCGGGAATAATCTATAGAGAAATCGGAAGTACAAATTGTATAGAAAATTCACTAAGTCTAAACCAACAATGCTCTAAATGATAATCTAAGTATAAACAGAGCAACCATCCAATCCGAGAATAGCTAAGAATTCTATTATTTATAGATAGCCGAAAACAGGGGTAAAATAGTCATTTCACACTTTGGAAAAATCGGATTTTGACTCAACACGCCCGTGTCGCGCACCATGTTGCGACCGTGTTGACACCGAACGACACGGGCGTGTTGCACTCGTGTTGGAACCATGTCGCGCCCCGTGTTGCGACCGTGTTGAGGCCGTGGTGCACCCGTGTTGAGCAGAAAATTGCACATTTGGTCCCTGGACTTCACTCTTTTGGTTAATTTACCTCAAAAGCTTCCTGAAAACATAAATATTACAATTAAGTTGAAAATTAATCAATTTATCTCAATTTAAACCATTAAAGCTCCTCAATTATGCACAATTAACCCTCTAAAACATGATCATATTTGATGTCATCAATCGTTGTTATGATCCTATTGCTCATAAATTATATGTATCTCGTCATGTCTTCTTTCTTGAACATATTCCCTTCTTCTCTATATCTAACACATCCCCACAACTCTCTAAGTCTGATCTTATATGCATTGATCCTTTCTTATATGATCCTCCATCTACTAGTTCCTCCTCCGTTGACGTTTCCCCTTCTCACAGGCCTTGAGAAATTACTGGTGATGATGTTCTTGGTATTGAAACATTGAAGAGTGAGTTGGCTAATCAGTTTGACATGAATGATTAATTAGGTCCTTTGCGTTATTTCTTTGGTATTGAGGTTGATACTTCTTCAAAATGTTATTTTTGGTCTCGGTCTAAGTACATAGCAGATATTCTTCATTGCGCTCGGTTGATAGATACTTGGATTGTTGATACACCTTTGAAACTTAATGCTCAATATAGTCCTACAAATGGTTCTCTCTTATCCGATCCTACTTTATTTGCACTTTGGTTGGTAACCTAATCTATCTCACTATTACTCGACCGGATATTGCTTATGTTGTCCATATTGTCAGTGAGTTTGTTGCATCCCCAACTATAGTTTATTGAGCTATTGTTCTTCGTATTTTACGCTATCTCCGTGGTACTATTTCTCATTGTCTTGTGTTTCCGTCCGATTCATCTTTGGATCTTTGTGCCTATACTGATGCCGATTTGGATAGTGATTTGAATGATCATAAGTCCACTACTGGTTTTTGCATATTCTAAGGTGGTTCCCTTATATCATGGAAAAGTAAGAAACAACAAGTTGTTTCTCAATCCTCCACAGAGGTTGAGTATCGTGCCATGACTACTACCACAAATGAGATTGTTTGGTTGCGTTGGCTTTTGGCTGATATGTGAGTCCCCATTACTAACCCTACTCCACTTTATTGTGACAACAAGAGTGTCATTCACATTGCTCGTAATTTGGTCTCTCATGAACGTACTAAGCACATTGAAATTGATTGTCATATTATTCGACATGTGCTACAACGTGGCACGATTTCATTGCCTTTTATTTCTTCCACCATGTAGTTAGCTGACTTTTTTACAAAGTCTCACACTGTTTCACATTTTCGCTTCTTTTTTGACAAACTCTCGATGCTCCTTACAGCTACATCATGAGTTTGAGGGGGGATGTTATAGTATATATTAGTTTTGTTATTTATTATTTCTTATAAGGGTAGAATTGTCTTTTTGTCTTTTACATTATTCCTATATATACTCTTATTTCTCTATTGTAATTATTCATTCGATTATAATGAACCCTAGCTATTGTTTCTTTCAACTTCCTCCTCAATTCTCACACTTTGTTAGAGTATATATTAGTTTTGTTATTTATTATTTCTTATAAGGGTAGAATTGTCTTTCTGTGTTTTACATTATTCCTATATATACTCTTATTTCTCTATTGTAATTATTCATTCGATTATAATGAAACCCTAGCTATTGTTTCTCTCAACTTCCTCCTCAATTCTCACATTGTTAGAGTATATATTAGTTTTGTTATTTATTATTTCTTATATGGGCAGAATTGTGTTTGTGTCTTTTACATTACTCCTATATATACTCTTATTTCTCGATTGTAATTATTCATTCGATTATAATGAAACCCTAGCTATTGTTTTTCTCAACTTCCTCCTCAATCCTCACATGGTATTAGAGCGAGAGGTCGAGAGATCAAATCCAAACTATTGAAATTTGATTTGTGTTGTTGTTAGAAATTTGTATTGGTTTAATTTGTGTGCACATGGTGGGTCTTCATTATAAAATTTGTCATCGGCTCACATGTGAGGGTGAGTGTTAAGAGAATAAAATCAAACTCATTCTATAAGTTTAAGCTTTTTAGAGTATGTGATAATTTATCTCTCTCTAACACCCACACCAACTAAATTACTATTTTTTCACCATAAATATCTGTCAACAATTTATAAGTGATAAGAAGAAGTTTAGACAAAGGAGATAAGTTGGTAACTCATATGGAAAGTAAACGTTCTAAATGCAAATAGTATTTGAAATAAAAATTTGGAGATTAAATAATAATTATTATTATATGATAAAAAAAGTGACAAAGAACTTGTGTCCTTCTTAATAATTATTTTACTAATTTTCTTTTAATCCTATATTAAAATTTAAGAGTGCATTTGGGTAGTACTAGAAACGGAAAAAAAAAAAAAAGGACTTTATTCATTTTGAATCCACTAATAATCATTTGAGAGTAGTGATGATAAATATATTTTGTATATCTTTGAAAATCTTTTTGATATTTTTTTTGATAAAAAAAAAGGATTATTTTTTAATATTTATTTAATTGTATTGTTACTTTTAAAAATTAAGCAAACAATTATAATTTTTATTGATATACTTAAAAAATGTACAACAAGATTCGTATTTTCAATTTTAGTTACTTTAGATGAGAAAAATATTTGTTGAATAATTATCTAAATATAGCCAAACAGTAATAATTTGTCCCAAATCATCTTTAACCTAGAGAACATGTGGGGAAACTTCATGGAATTAGGGCCTAACATAAGAAAAATCCCAAGAATATTATAAGCTAATGGTTGTTAGCCTTTTCAAAAAGAAAGCTTAGAAAAGGAAAAAGAAAAATTCTCTCCCTAAACATCTTCCACACATTCTCTTCTCTTTTTTGGATAAAATAATCTATTCACATGTAAGAGTTGTTTCATATTATAAACTAAACCTAAAATGATGATTAGGGTTATTAGGAATGCAACAAAGGTTTTCGAAAAAAATTAATTAATCCCAAATTCTTTCCACTTGTATTATTCACAAAGATGGAAGTTTAGTGACCCCTAATTATCATCTTTTGTAGTGAAAAAAAAAAACCCTAACTTTTTATCCCTTGATAGCTAGCTGGATTTCCTCCTTAATTTGATGCAAAGTTAGATCTATAAATTAATGAGTAATTGTGTTCTTGTTATAAAGAAGCCAACTAGGATCCATAATTGCTCCTAACCATAGATTTTTAAGAATATTTGCTAATCATGATTATCACAGAACTCAGAAGAGAGGGGGGAGATCCCAATATTTTTGTTTTAGATTAAGAAATTCATTTCTAACTAGACGGCGCCTTAGGCAATTCTAAATAATTTTGTATGGTCCATAACTCCATGTGCAGCCTTGCTGTGGATATAATGCACAATATTTTACTTAGTTTGGTGGTATTGTCTTCATTGATAGTTCAAAAAGAATCAACCCTTATTTCTTTAAGATAAAAAACTTTTCAAAAATCTTTTGATTTGATACAATGAAAAAGTATATTATGAATTTTATATGTGGTTGAAAGTTTGACACTTATTGTAAATGTCATGTAAAAGACAAAAGGAAATCGAAAGTTTGACACTTATTATGAGCGTCATGTAAAAGATAGAGTGAGGCATTCCCATAGACGAACATTATAAATTTAAACTTATAGGTACAATTTATACTAAATGTTACTTTATTGAGCATATCAGATAAGACACGGAGGGGTTGGAACCATATGATCTGTATAACTCTTGTCATATGTGAATAAAATAATTTGGGTCCTTGAATGGGACAATTCCTACTTTACACTCAGATTAAAATGAGGGCCAATATTAGATATGGCTTCTATATCAAAGGTAAATGACCCTTATCAAGGGCTTTATATATATATATATATATATATATAGGTCCACTTAGTTGATATTTCCCAAGCAAAAGCAAGGAATTTTGTATTGTGTACTGCTAGTCACTTCAAGGGTTTTGTGTAATATAAAATAAAATCGTATCGAAATTTTGTTTAAAGAATACTAAATTTTTTTTCTTATTATTTTAGTTAGTGATGCGAATTTATTTGATGAAAGTTAAACATGTGAAGAAAAAGACAAGAAATCAACTTTTAATATACATACTCTATATATATATATATATATATATGAAAAGCAAGTAGCAGGAAAAAACATGGAGCCAGCTGAATGACAGAAGCATCCAAATGATGTTTTGTAATGTGTTTACAAAATTCCTAAAGATATGGCTTTAATTTTGTTTCTGTCCAAAAAAGAAATATAATGTGGTAAGGACAGGAAATCATTAAAGTCTCCACAAAACAAAGCCTCAAAAAAAAAAAAAAAAAAAAATCATGTAATGATTCTTTTCAGCCAATGCCTTAGCTGTAAAACCAATTTTCTTTTTCTCCATTTCACTAATGAATGAATATATTCATTCATTGAACATTTAATTACCTGTTCTTTTCAATTCCTATTTCCTACCTAACTAAAGTTTTGTTTATGCTTAAAGCAAAATCCACACTACGTATTAATGAAAGCAAATCACTTGAAAACAAAGAAAAACCCAAGAAAATTGACAAACACTTATAAACAAGTATATATATATATATATATATTATATATATATATTTGTCAAAAATGGAAAAGAAAAATGTGGATTTTTTGTTTCGTTTTTAAAAGATATAAACAAGCACTCACTTTACTTACAAAAGGATAATAAATACAGTATACAACTAACTTTTCTTTTGCACATAAAAAATAATAAACAAACCCTCTTGATGAAATGATGCAAATATGAGAAAGGGAAAAAAAGGGAGTTACTTACCCCCATCTCTTCTCCTTACAAAGAAGAAACAGAATGTTTTCTAATCCTAAAATCCTAAAATAATCTACTTTCTATATATAGAAACATACAAAATGACAGGGTGGATTCACTCACTCACTCACTCACTCACTAGACTACACACACATACATTCATCATCCTCCTTTCCCTCAAAAAGGTGGAGATGGACAAAGACACCACAAATAGTAAAAAATTTGGGTGTATTTTGGACTCATATAACCAGAGAAACAAAAGAACAGAAGTTGTGGGGTGGAGTTGTGGGGCAGCAGACCTCACAAACTTCTTGTCCATCAAAATTGCCAAAAGATGATCAGCTTCTTGTCTTCATATGGATACATATTAATATGTTCTTGAGCTTCCCATTCTTGAGAACTTTGCAGCATTAACAACCCCGAAAACACTGTCTGCATTTTGATTTAAAGGAGTTTGTATATGAACAATGTGACCAAAACATGTTATTATAATTGATGGAAAAGGAAACAAAATATGCATATGTATTTACCAATCATATATTTGCTGCCATGGAACATTAAAGGCTCTGAGAATCTTATTATACTGTATTTCCATCGGAGAAGTTCTTAGCTCGATTCTCAACGCTCCTCAAATCTCTCAGATGTTGCAGTATTTCCTGGAGAAGATCCATCCCTTTATCTCCTTTCTTCAAAGAACTTATGCAATGTTTCAAGAATTCCCTATCTGCTTCAAGGGCTTGTAGTCTTTCATAGAGATGATCAACTTCCTCTTCAACATCCAAATTCTTGATATCATCAAATTCATGATGTTGATGCAAACCATTTGAGTTAGAATCATGATGATGAAAACCATTTCCATTATTCAGTATCATCATATCCCCAATTTCATCATCCTCAGTAGCATCGAAAAGTGGAAGAAGGCTCTTCCCTTTTGAACCCATGATTCTTCTTTCTTGATGATATTTCCCATTGACTTCCTTAGAATTATTATAACCATTTGCTTCACCATTCACATGGCCATTTTCTTTTACATGATTCCCATTTTGTTCAGGGAAATGATGTTCTGGACTTCTTGTTACATCCTCAAAATGTTGTTCATCTTCTTCATCCAAATGCATAAGTTTTTCTTCCAAAGCTTTAAGTTGCTCAAGAATCGATAGCCTCTCTTCTTCGAAATCAGCTAATGAATCCTCCAAACTCAGGACAGTATCAACAGGGGTGTTGTGATTGCTGCTGCATTCTTGATGGCTATAAAAGCTTTCTTCTTCCTTTACTTCTTGATTCAGATCAATGGAAAGCCCATCGCTGTCCTCAGCATTGCTGCAAGAAGCAGAAGAAAATCCACTTCTACCACTTCCATCCTTACTTTTCCTCAATAATCTCATCTTTTCTTTTGTTTCGTATTCCAGCACTTTCCTTCTGTAAATCTCCACTTCTTTCTCGAGCTCCTGTTTTTCCTTTTCCCTTTTTACCATAAGCTCATTTAGAAGTTGCAATGCTTCTTGATCATATTCAGATTGTTCCTCCATCATTCTCTGATACTGCAATGCTTCCATTTGCATTTGTGCCTTCTCCTCCTGAAGTCTATTTATCATTGCCATTGTCTGATTAGCAGCCACTGCTGAAGCGCTTCTCTCTTCTTCCAACTCTGCATACAAAGCTTGCAAAGTTTTTCTTTCGTTTCTTAGTGTTGATTTAAGGTGTTCTACTGACATTGCAGCATCACCCCCCTCCATTTCACTTATGATACTTCCATCCAATGATTCCTCAGTACCCGAGTCCTTCTTATCGAGTAGCAGAAATTTCTTGTGTAAACTATTTAGACTGTCTACAGAAGTTGGCGTATCGGGAGCTTTATCTTCTTCATTACCATTCATCTCTAGAGAGAATGATGATTGATTCAATGCAACACCCTCACTCGGCTCAAGTGATAAACCTTTCAATTCGATTGTCTGCAGTTGTTGTTGGTGTTGTTCTTCCTCAGTACCTGATGTAAAAAACACATTTTTCTAACTCAATGCCTCCCCAAACAACATATGCAGGATAAAAAATACAGAAAATGAAGATTCAATAATTCATTACCATGAAGATCAAAACAGCAGCCAGAGATTGTGGATGGATCTTCAGGGTTGCATTCCTCATATGAGAAAATGATGTCTCGAGTTTGAATATCATCTGTTGCATCCAAATCAGGTATCTCAGTGCCAATTGAGACCTCAGCATCAGTTTCACTAGCAGTAATAGCTTGATGACCATCTTCCAAGACTACATGTATAGGCAAAATCATTCAAAACCACAGAATTCTTTCTTTTTTTCCCCATTTAAAATGTAATAAAAGAATTCATTATGCATAAAAAGGAATTACCATACCTGGGCTGAAATCTGAATTATTCTCTTCATGTTCGGCTGTTTCCACTGCTCCAAAATCACCCCTATCTTGAGTAACCGTGTGAGAATCAAACACATTTGTCACTGATGAACATTCTTTGGCATGAAAAACCAATGAGTTTTCATCCTCTTCCATCTCCATGGACTCCAGAACAACTGCTGCATACTTGGACTTGTGTTCTTCCTCTGACTCCAATTCCTGCAGGGAAGCCTTCTTGTCTTCTTTAAAATGTTTGTCCCCTCCCAGATTAACTTCTTGATGATGATGATGATGAACAACAACATTGGTTTCATCCTGATTTTCTTCCTCCTCCTCCTCCTTTATGCTGCTAATTAGGTATATGTTCTGATCTTCATCTGCTGCTGAATCGATTAATTCAAATGGGACTAAACGATTACCAGTGCAATCGAAAAAGAACTCCAGATGCTGAGGAAAAACTTCAAAAGAAGAATCATCTTTTCCCATAGAAACCTGAACAGACTGATCTTTCATAACCATCTTTGAGCTCTCTTCCTCAATAATACTACTTTCTCTCCCTTTTCCAATGTCTTCTTCCTCTAGTTTCTTTTCAGGGATTGATACTGAAAAATACCCATCTTCAACAACTTCTTCCTCTTCATTCTTGATAACAGAATCGAGTCCAAATTCCCATTGATGAGCAGAGACATCCGATCCGCATCTTTCAAGAATACCATCTTCCAGAACAGAATCATCATCCTTACCAACCTCTGAAATCAAATTAATGTTCTTCTTAGAATATCCCAAGACATCCCAAGAAGGTTTGATAAGAATATAAGGGGAGTAGACATGGCTGTCCAAATTTACCCCACAACAAGAACAACACTTGATCAAATTCACATCACCTCCATTCTCAACTACCTTATCTTCACCAAGGCTTTGAATCATTCCCAACTCTTTCATCCATGGAAACAAAGCTAAATTCTTTGTGGTGGGTTTTTCATCAGAAAGATCAGGTGTTGAGGACAAGCAATCCTCACACATGTCTTGAGACTCTGCTAACTTGTGATGAATTGAGCAGTATCCCAATTTGGAAACCTCTGCAGCATGAAGTTCACAGAGAAGATCTCTGTGCATATTCTTCTTCTTGTTATTATTATTATTTCCTGGCTCAAAAATATGATCAACCCTAGAACACCAAAGACATGGTGGCTTTAAGCCAAAATATTCAGAAAACTTGATGATCAAATATGAAAAGAGAGAATTGAGTAGGAGAAGAACTATTAAAGTCCATTCAAGAACAGCATAGATGAGAATAAGTGTTATCTTGTTAGTATTTCTGTGCACCATGGTTGCAAATTTGTTTGCAGCCATTTTTCTTTTCTTCTTCTTGATCCTTATTTTCTTTCCTTCTTCTATATACAGTAGAGAGAGAGAACAGATAAAAACAATAGATTTAGGCTTCAAAGAGAGAGAGAGAGAGAGAGAGAGAGAGAGAAAGAGAAAGAAGAAGGTGGGGAGGTTTTTATTTATTTTAGACAATAAAGAAAGGAGGGTTTGAACATTAGAGAGACATCAAGGAAGACTTGAATCTTTTTAGAAAAGAATGTAAGTGAAATGATGGCAAAAACTTAAAAAACACACACACACAAATTCTCCACCCTTTTTTTTAAAAAAAATTTCTTAGAATATACTAATTATATATTATTTTTGTATCTTTTAAAAACAAATAAATAATAACTATTTAAAATCTTTGATATAAGTAAGAAGATAAAATTTAATTATTATAAGATACATTAGAGGTAAAAATATTTTAAATTTTAAAAAGAAATCTTTAATATAAATATGATTTAAAATTCGACATAAAATAATTTTAAGGTAAATATTTATTTAGTGTAAGTTTATTATGAATGATGGGAAAGATTTGATTCAGAAATTTTGTTAGATTAAAGTAATAATTTAATTAAATTTGATAGTAACTCATATACAATATATATATATATATATACAAACAATGTCTACAGAGAAGAAGTTTGAGCTCAATTATGTATAAAATTTTAGGTGATGATATGAAATAATAATAATAATAATGTAGCATTCAATAATTGTCCTTAGCATTCATAATATATATATCCTGTTTTGATCCAACAAAAGAGAAACAGGCTTGTGATTTTTGACCAAAATTTTAAGCACACCGTTTAAACATTGATTCAACAATTATATGATTTTTTTTTTTTTTTTTTTTAAATTATTATTTTCTATCTTGATTTTATTTTTTTTTTTTTAATAGAATGTCGCTTAAATTTATAGTATTTACACCTATAACTTTACCAATTTACTAAATTTCTTTTTACTTGTTATAAACATTAGTTGGTATTATAGTTTATTTTTTTAACAAAATGATTTATAAATTATTACATGAAAATTAATTCAATTTAGTGACCTTTTTTTTTTCATATTTAAGAATTTGTTTGAATTAATCATATATAGGAATGAAAGTGCACGTTTGGGGGATGAAAAGCAAAGTGCATAAAATATATGAGAAAAAAAAGAAAAAGAGTAATTTGGAAATGCTTTAATTTATCTTTGGATCCAAATCCAAACAACTTTTTTGGTTAGCCCGCTCCACCCTGTTTTTTCTCTTGGGGTATCAAATTTGTGGGGCCATCTGAGGGAAGAAAAAATTGGGTATGTGGGCCACCACACAAAGTAAATATGGGGCCTACCAACGATGCCTAATGTTGGAACTCATCATATACTTTGTCCTTTATTTTTATTTTTTCCTTAAACATTCGGTATTCGAATTTACACGAGCTAATTAATCTGGATTTAACTTGGGGTGCGCTCGCAGAGTTCAACTCTTACTCGAGGGTGATGGTCTAACCCAGAGCTTTTTTAACTTGGCGCTAACCACCTCAGGGAAATTCGAACCCTCAACCATCCGCCCTGAGGAGAAGTTTTAAGAGTCCGCTTACCAACTCTCCTAAGCTGCTGGGTTTTTGTCCTTTATTTTTATTTATTATTTTCTTTCTCTTTTGTGTGTGTTTGGTCAATAATCAAACTTTGTTTGTATATTTCAATATGAAGAGGAGGAGGAGCCATGCCTTTTCAATTCTTCTTTTTTATTTTTTAAAATATGAAGCCCATTTTAACTATAAGTGATATTTTAAACTTATATTTACATTTAAATTAGTTTCAACAATGTAGATTTATGTGACGAAAAATAAACTTTACTCTCGATCTTTAAACGGTTGTATATAAATATGAATTCAATTTTACGATATTACTAAAATAAAAGAACTTTTTAATAATTGAATTGCATATTGGAATTTAATAGACTAAGTAAATATTATTATTATTATTCTTTATTTTGGTAGAATGTGTACATAAATTCAAGATATAATTCCTTACTTTGATTGATAATGCAATAAGAATTCCATATTGGAAACATGTATGGTGACAACAAAACCATGTAAAAGTGATGTTTAGGTCAAGAGTCCATTTTTTTCCCCCTCTTTTGGATAAAAAAGAATTTTCTCGTAGAGTCATGAAAATTTGTTAAAATTTCATAAATAAATAAATAAATTCAATCGGCATTAATATTTATATTTATTTTACAATTTGTGATTATTTAGTTCATTTTTACAGTTAAAGAATTTTTTGTGAAGAAAAAAAAAATTATATCTCATTACTTTCACAATATAAATTTATTCAAATGAGAAAAACATTTGGTATATAAATTCAAGATTATTGTATAACTGTATATCTTATAATTTTTAAGCATATTTATATATATTGTGTGTGTGTGTTGATACCAACTAACTTATGAATGCTTATCTCCTTAAAAAAAAAAAAAAAAAAAAAACATTATGGAATCAGTACTAATTGGATGAATATTAGTATACTTCTACAAGATTCTGCATATATACCTAAATGAAAAGGTTGAAAAATTCTCTCAAGAACATCACTTGTGGAAGGCCACTAAAAATTAATGAAAACCTCACAGCTCAATCCAGGTAGGGTTTTGGCAATTTTTATCGAAGCAGCGTGTAATCATTTCCTCTTTAAATCCAAATGTTAAAGTATTTATGAAAAATATTTAATTCTCTCTTTTACCCTTTTAGCATCAGAGAAAATAGCCCCACCCTACCTTTTACCTATATGAAATCACACTTTCTTCCTACATTACATTTTCATACTTCATATATACATTATATATATATATATATATATATATATAATATATACATAGATAAAACTAGATAAAATATATATATATATATATATATATATAAAACTAGATAAAATCACTTGGTGGTTGGTGGTTGACACAATGAAAAACATATCGTAAATGATATATGAGGTCAATTCAATATTTGTTGTGAGTGATCATTATATAAGAATTAGAGTAAGATTTTCCTTTATGTAAGAGCACAACTCGAGTTGAATTAGTGATCTTAAATATTAGATAATTTAACCAAAAAAAAAAATATATATAACTTGATGTGATTCTATACTCCTATAATTTTTTGTTTTCTAAACTTTTATCCCTTTTCTAACACAAATTAAATCATAAAATCACATAAATTCTAACTCACTCAACATATTAAATATAATTGAAAAAAGTATACGTTCTTTCTCCAAACACTTTAGAGGGAAGATTATTTTGAGTTAAACTTTGCATTTATCATAGATATATATAAATAATAATTTCAAAATCCCACATATATATTATTGACATTTCAAAATATATATATATATATATATATATATAGAAAAGGGAAATTAAAACTTGATGGGTCATTATTCTACTTAGAGATATATTGTACTTTGCACCATATATGTTATGATTGCTACATATGCATGTTTTCATTTTGACAACCTAACTTTTATCTGCCACATGCTTAGCAAATGTAGCCATTTGAATGCATGCTTTCTATTACCTTACAATTTCTTTTTCTTTTTCTTTTTCTTTTTCTTTGGATCGACAAATATATATATGTTATCCCAAAGGAATGTATGGAAGCTTTCTTTTTTCCACACACACAAAAAGAAGGATCAAAGCAAAAGGCTAATATATATATATATATATATATATATATATATATATATATATATATTTAGATTAGTATTATTTTGCTTTTATAGTGATCTTTGTTCTTCAAAATATGCCTTGTAGGTTCGATGTATAGGTTTTCTATGGGATCCCAAATAATAATAATAATATGTGTCTCGATTTTTCACAACCACTGTAAAATTTGTGTAAGAATCTGTCAAGAATCACATTCACTACTTTGATAATTGATTGCTAAAGCTGATACATTTTTTCTCCTGTTTGGACTCGAACTAACATAAAGGTATGAACAAGCTGAGTAACTACTTTTCCTTTTTATTTTTAATCTATATAGAAATTTACCAGTTACCAGAATGGGAGACATGTATAAACCTAAAATTAGAAGAGGTAGAAATTATTTATGATATTTTTGTATAATATTTGAGTTATTTGAAATATATACGGTTAATATAACTATAATCTAATTCATGATAAAGAATAAACAATTTTAAAAAAGAAATTATTTTAGAGAATTGTAGTGGAAATAAAAATTTGGGTGAAATCCATTACTAATTTTATGAATTAAGTAAATTTATGTAATTATTGTGACTCGAAATTTTACACGATAAAAATATTAATCTTTAGATTATTATTATTATTATTTTATAGTTGCTGAACTTTTGCAAACTAAGAAAAAGAAGAAAAAAAGGGTAAATGAGAATTAAAGAAGATGGCAAAGGAGGAGAACATGGATAATGATTCACAACGTAATTCAAGTTTCATAAAGGGGTGAAATTTGCAGTTGAAAACATTCAATGAGCAGTGATAATAATAACCCTAATATATATGGTTTAATATTCTAGTAACCGATAGCGAATTTAAACCCTAATTAATTTGAAATCGAACAACGTTAGATTTTGTTCTAAAAAGAAGCTTTTTTTTAACATCCATTTATTCATACACAAAATTCGAATTCGAAATCTTGTTTAAATAATCTCTTTCACTTAAATGAACGAGTGGTTGATGTATATATATATATATATATATATATATATATAATTGACTCCAAAGACTTGTAAATGGAAGAGGATTTATTAAAATTAAAGGTGATCATCATCATCTCACATGGAGAAAAGGAAGTGATGGGAATCAAACTTTTAAAGAGTGGAAAAAAATAGTTGGTATTATTCAATTGCCAATTCAATGCTTCGACACATTCAAGGAATGAATGAAAAACAACTCTTACTTAGAAGATCATATAAAAATCTATACATTTTTAGAAAAGTATAGTTAATTTCAAATATATATATATCATAATGAGTATGATAATTGACTAATTTCATCTATATATTTTATTATTTTTATACATTTTAGTTTTATTTTATTTTATTTAATCTTGCTTATTCATAGTTTTATAATTACTAGTCTAATTTTGTTTCCTCATGCAAATATATTATTATAAAAAAAAAAATAATAGTTTCAGTCTTTAAACTTAATAATTTTACATTTTCATATATTTTGATCCTCAATAATTAACTGAAGTCCCATTAGTATTTTTAATATAATTAAAAGGAAGGACAATTTTGGACTAATAATTATAAAAATATGAATAAAAAAAATTTGTGATCAAAACATATAAAAAGAAATAATGAAAAAAAAATTTAAATAAATTCATTAAATTTTAGATGATTCTGTACATTAGGTTAAGAGTCAATACAACTTCATTTTATCCTCTGTTCATACAACTTCAAAAGAAATTTGCCTCCAAATTTTTTATTTTATTTATTTGCTCGTACAGTGGTAATGACTGGTGATATATATATATATGTCTTTGTGTTTCTTTTTTCTTTACTTTTATTTCAGCCTTAAAGCATTATACTTTTGGACCACCATCGCATATATCTGTCTATATATATTTAAAAAGTATATAAATAATAATGAAAATTAATTTATGTTAAATAACTTAAAATTAAACTTATATAATTTGATCCATTTTAAAGAAGAATAAAAATGTACAAGAAATAAAAATTTTGTTTTCTATTGAGTTGCATTGAGAAAAGTTTAGAAGATATGATTTAAGTTGAATTATGTATTTATGTAATAATTTATATATCATAATTTTGATATTTATTTGTAATAATAAGAATATCGATATCTCTCTTGTAGGATATGTCTATTTCTTTTGATTATTTCTTATAGTTATTAATTTTATTGCAATAATTTTCGTGCAATTCAATTGATAAAAAAGTTTTTCTATGGAGAAAAATATAGCATTTTCTTTTAGAGATAATTAATTTTTATGGCGTGTATCTTTCAAAATATTTTCTAAAATATTGTCTAAGATAAAAATTAAAAAAAAAAATAAAAAATAAAGAAAGCAGGTAACAGTTTAACTAACCCCAAAAGCTAAGGTCATTAAATCAATATTTATAATTTCATTTAAAATATAAAATTATAATTGTAATAAAAAATATCATAAAATATTCAAAAACATATTTTTTTTTTATCAATTCAAATAATTAAAATATATTTTTAAATGCAATGAATTTATTTTTAATTAAATTATAAATATTGACTGAATAGCCTTAATTTTAACGTTAAATAAATTGTACTACATATCTTATATAAATTGGAGAATGTCTCAGAAGATTCGCGTCAATTTTTATTGTTATTATCATTATTAATAGCTGAATCATATAGAGTACAACATCTTAGAATACTATTCTAAAGTACCAAGAAAAGTTGTACAAATTATGTGGAAATGTATGTTTAATTTTTCCATTTTTTGGTCCATTTTGGTCCTTGGATTTAAGTATTCTCACTCTCAAGTGGGATATTTGGGGATAATCCATGTGGTACTGCCTGGAATGTCCATGTCTACTTCTATACTTTTTGGATGGGATATTTCAACTCATCCATTCCATATTGAAAAATTATTGGACGATCAGCTGTTCAGATAAGATAGAGTTTTTAACTTAACTTAATTTAAAATTTATTCATAATTTTTTTATAATAATATATGCATATAAATAATAATTATTAAAATGATATTACATTAATAATGATGTTTTTAAATTTTAATTTTAGATATTGTCATGATTCAAACCGTAATATGATCATCCACTACTATTATTGTTATTGTCTTACTATATATATGTGTAAAGGTTGATTATAATTATTTGGACTAATTTTTATATGTTATGTTATATTTTTACATACTTATAATATTTGATGAAATATATTTAGCAAAAAAAAAAAAAAAAAAAAAATATTTGATGAAATATAATATTAGAGGAGATAGAGTCAAAAAATGTCATCATTTCAAATAGGAGGCATGAAGTCTTGTTACTTGTGAAAAAAGCAAATGGCCCCTGGTGAAATCACTAGAAATTTGACAAATTGTAAGTGATAACCATTTTAGCTTTTTTTTTATTAAAAAAAAAAAAAAGCAACATGTTTGTTAAAAAAAATATAAACTGACTAAAGATAACTTTAAATTTATTATTCTTTTAACACAATTATTTATATGTGGATTGTTTACAAATTTTCTTAATACTCATACACAATAATCAGTAAAATATGACAATACTAGAAATTCAGACCTCCGGAATTGAAACTATTTTAAATCAATTAAATTGTCACATATTTACAAATTTAAATAAATTAATAGACATATTTCTTAGTTTAAACATTTGAATTTAAAATTTTTATAATTTTTTTTTGAGGAATAAAATTTTTATAATTAAATATATAAAATATAAATAATTAATACACTTCAAAAAATTTAAATTTTTGAAAAATAAAATAAAATGGATCTCTAAATGGATCCACTATTTATAGAAAACAATGTTTAAATTCAACAAGAGGATAGTTACATTTTTTTTTTTTTTTTTTAAACCAAAATTAGTTGACTTCAAACATAATTTTTTAATTAAAAGACTTAGCAAACATATTAAAAATGAATTTAAGGTTCTTATATATATATATATATATATATAATAATTAATGAAAATAATAAACATAAATAACGAAATTGGAGTGTTTTTCATTAAATTCAATAATTCGAAAGTAGTTGGCAAGCAAAACTATTATTGCTATATGATGTGTTTTTGTGTTGGTTGCACTATGTTAAAATTGTTGTAAAAGAATAAATAAATAAACCTTTCATAAATAATAATAATGCAATACTCAATTCAATCTTGAATTAATTTTACTATCATTTTTTTTAAAAAAAAAAAAGAAAAAAACTTAAAAGGAGATTATAGCATATAAATGACACATTGATATCTTTGGTTCTAAACTTCTTTTATTTATTTATTTATTTATGTATTAGGTCCCTAATATATATAACATATTGATGATATATGTCCTTTTAGCTAGAAATATGTGAGTTACGTTAGAGGTCTAATATATTAAAAAACTATGAACAAAAATAAAATAAATACTTGAGATTAAATTCACTAATAATTCATATTATATATATATATATATATATATATATATATATAAACAATAAGCGTCTAATGATTTTTTTAATTACTCATTTATAGTTTCGTTTTACCCATTAAATTGTGTATGTTTTTGAATAAAGAATTTTTATGGTTGCACCAATGAATTAATAGCAAACAACCACAATTAGAATGTCATTTCAAAGAAATTAGGTCAACCAATCCTCCTTCCCCCTTTTTTTTTTTTTTTTTTTTTTTTTTTTTTAAGGAAAAAAAAATGTAAAGAAATGAAAAGACAACTTTGTTCATCAATTAACATAGCAAATCTCTATGATGTGAAAACCTTTGTCCATTTTATGTGAGAATTGAAAACTAAATACAAAATCAAATCTAAGTATGCTTTATATAATATTATTAGTTGTCCAATCAAATCACAAATGGGCAATTTAGGAAAGTTATGTCATGTGAAATATGTTGTAATTGAACTTAATTAAATTATGCGGTAACTAAATTGTCATTTTTCTTATATAAATTGCCAAAATATTCATTTGCACAAATTATAAAATAATTTTTTTTTTTTAATGTTTTGAGAATGAATAATGAATTGTGATTATAGAGTAATAAATCTTGTTATAAGATACGTTTATTTAAAAGAATTATTTAGTCTTTTAATATGAGATTACGAGATTTATTTTTAAAACGTGTTATACTTTTATTTACACAAATTTACTTTATTAAATAATTATAAAGTAATATACTTAAATAATTAGAATTTTTTGTAGTAATGTGAATAATTTTTTATATAATCACAATAGCAAGCTTCGTTGAATTCTTCTTTCTTTTTTTTTTTTTCTGTTTTTTTATTTATTTTTCCACTTCATGGAAGCTAAATTAGGCATGGGTTTTTATGCCATGCCTGTTTAAGCAACCATGAGAGAAAGCTTGCTATAGAAGAAAATGTTGACCAAACCGACCAAATTATAAATTTAAATCACAAAATATATAAATAAAAATATATTTTAAAAGTGTTTGAACTATGAGCTGTCATTTTAAACCCAGACTCTATATCTAAATATTGTGCATATTAGTTTTGTGGACTTTTTCCTTTCATATTGGATAATTGGTTACTATGGTTTATTAACTTGTCACTTCTATCTTCTTCTTTTTTTAAAAAAATTTTATTTTAGCTAACAATGTTCATCAATATATAGATATATATTCTTTTTTTTTTTTTTTTTTTTTGCAACAAAGTCCATTTTAACTACTATTGTTAAGAAATCTTGGTTAAAAATATATCTCTATAAAATTTTGTTAATTAAATATGGACCAAAGTTTTTTTTTTTTTTTTTTTTTTTTTTTTGATGAATAATATGGACCAAAGTCTTACTTTCAAATAAATTCATCATTTTTTTTTTTTTTTGGCATTTGAGTAATATACTCATTAAATGAGTCTTTTTGTTATTTCATGTCTTTTTTATTCAACTCAAATATTTTTATGTCATTCTCAAATACGTTTTAGAATTTTAAAAATAAATATATTTAATTATAATAATTGTGTTAAAAAAGACCTCAAAAAAAATTAAATTTAATGAATTTATTCATCACATGCCAAAAAGTTGCAAGATATTGACTAATTTTGAGGTGAAAGAACAATTTGAAAAAATTAAAAATTAATTTATTTAAAATTAAATATTTATAATTAATTTTTTAAAAAGAAAATAATTGAATCAAAGAATTTTCTTATGTCTTTTACACAAAAATAAAATTTGAAATTTGATAATAAAAAACTCTATACTGTTAAACCCTAAAATATTTCTCTCTTTACAATTTTCTCTCCCACTGCCACAATAACCCTCCTTTCTTCTTATCCATTTTATCCGGCCAAGAAAGAAGCTTAACTGGAGCTAAGCTTTTCTCTTGGCTAGAAACTCTCTTTTTCTCCTCTTTTATTTACACTTTCGTCTTCATTTTTGGCTTCCTTGTTACTATTCAATCTAGTTCTTGGTATTTTTATCCATTTCACTATCAAAAGCAGGAGTTTTCTTTGATCTCTAGAGATCAAGTTTTTTTTTTTTTTTTTTAGAAGAATTAATATTTATACTCAATCTCTATTTGGGTCAATTTCTCGATTTTTATCTTTTTCATAGATTGTTTTTGTGATCTATGATACACCCAAGATCGCAAAGATTTTTGTTGAAGGAAGAAGATGAACTCGAGCCCTTTTTGCCGATGATGTCAATGATCGATGATCAAAATGTTATGGATATAGATATAATAGTTTTGTTGTTATTGGTATTGTTTGTTTTTTACTCACATAATTTTTTTAAGTTAAGAGTTTTATTGTCTCCGCTCTTTTTAAGTTAGATGTAGTCTTTGTTATCATAAATAATTATTATTCATTTATGCATGTGTTATTTTTCTGATTATTAATAAATATTCATTTATAAAAAAATATTTCTCTTTACTGTTTGGATACATAAGCCTGTCTGAGTTGTAACTATATATATGTTTCCCTTACAAATCGGGCAACGGTGGGGGTATTTTTGTCTATTCACCCATACTCTAATAGTAGAATTTTTTGCAGTCAGAAACTGACAAAAAGCTAAAAGAATCTTTTTTCTGCTCTTTTATGGGGTCATGAATGAATGACTGACTGGTCATTGGCCAATGTGTTGACGATTTTGCAACACGGTTTTGGGCTACAATTTTGGTCATATTATATTATGAGCCTGGCCGACGGTTTTGCCACACCTATTTGTTTTCCTTTTAACGTTGACTATAAATAATCAATTAAATTGTTTACCAAACTAAATAATCAATTAAACATTCAACGTGAACCACAATAAGATATATAATATGTTAGAAATCAAAATAATTTAAAAATTTTTAAAAATAAAAACAAAAATTCAAAGGTCTAAGTTCAAATATTATGTATAGACAATTAAGAGAGATTCTTCCTTGAAAAAAAAAAAAAATCCAACACGATTTCATTCATTTATTCAAAACCCAAAATAACTACTAAAAAAATAAAATAATTTATAATTTAACATTTATATTGTTTTTATAATTTTTTTCATCTAAAATTATATATATATTCAAGGAAAAAAACTCATTAAAAAAAATATTATATTATTATGTACAATGTTCTTTATATAGCTCAGTCTAAAAGATTTTTATGTTGTAATTAAATAAAAAAATTGAAGTTTTTATAGTCAATAACACATTTTTAAACTCAAGAAATGCACATGAAACGA
Source organism: Cynanchum wilfordii (assembly GCA_025388415.1). Lineage (NCBI taxonomy): Eukaryota > Viridiplantae > Streptophyta > Magnoliopsida > Gentianales > Apocynaceae > Cynanchum > Cynanchum wilfordii. The sequence continues at coordinate 870,950 of JAHSUH010002743.1, forward strand.
ATAAGAAACTATTTATAATATACATTTTTATTATTATTGTAGTAATGTTCTCTATAATTTGAGATGAGACATTTTATACCATCTAATATACTTCATTTTAAAAAAAATATAATTTGTTTTTTAAGCGAAATAAAAAAATATACATATAAGATATATATATATATAGAGAGAGAGAGAGAGTTGAATTTTGTATGATAAATATGCATAAATGCTTTTTAGTTAAATTAATTACAATTAGGAGTAGCAGCCGCTTTCAAGTATTTGTTGGGATTATGGATCTGATTAGAGAGAGAGAGACATTGATGTGCAGCTGAAGCAATGTTCCTAAAAGAAGATTATCGATAAACAAAGCAAAGAACAAACTACAAAAGGCTCCTTCCATGTTTTCATTATCTTTTATCCTTTAAGATAGTGCCCTGTTTCAAACTAATCACATTTTATTTTTGAACCATAATTTGCCCTACACATCAATCATCACAAATGTTAGGTATCATGAAGCATATGAAATTTTGATCCCAAGATTTACATACACATACATATATAATATTCAGAATGAGAAAAAAGAAGAAAGAATCAAAGGGTAGTCAGTCACTCACAGATTTTTGAGGAAACCTATCTTTCCTATGTAGTAATTGCAATAATATGCAGTTGTAGCAGTAGTTTTACAAATCTTATAAAAGAAAGGGATGAATAGAAATACTTATTTATTGAATTGTGATGATGATTGTGTTGTCTAACCTCACTCTCCTCCTATACGTGCGCTAATTATATTCACTACCTTTACAATTCCAAAGAAAATCAATACACAAACCCCACACACTGCTTCTTCACTCATCTCATTCCAAATACACCAAAAACAATCTCAGCCGAGTAGGTTACTTCTCTCTCTCTCTCACTCCAGTGTGTTCGCCTCCGCATTACAGCAGCCCTGTGCTCCCAAATGGATTGGTTGTTGTTTGCTGATGCCCGGCTGCTCCAAATCCTGCTGCATCCCCGAAAGGATTGTGTGCGCCCATCATTAAATTTTGCTGCTGCTGATGCAGGGGTTGTGGGTAGGTAGCTGGGAATGGACCAAATGGATTTATCTGATGTTGACCCATTGCAGCCATTTGAACTGCTGGAGGAGGTGGGATTGTGTTTGACATTGAAAATGGATCAGCCGCTTCAAATGGGTTCGGGGCAGACATTCCATATGCTGATGATTGCTGCTGTGAGGCTCTATATGCAGCATCATCGTATAAACTGTTGAGGGTAAGGGAATCTAATCCACCAGACTGCCAATAACATTCATAATGCAAACTTGAGCACAATTCGGTATAAGAAAACACTAACTGTACATGGACCTAAGACTGACATTAATGGATTATGATGTGCATTGAGCACTTATCTCAAATAAAATACCAAAGTTCAACATTCAAAAATTGTTTCACTAGGATGGAAGACAATACGTAAATGATGATCCATTAGTCATAATACTCAAGAGTAAAGGATATACAGAAATGCCTACCAGTTGTCTCTCCTGAGCTGTAGATATGTTGGTGCTAGGAGTGGTGACTAAGGCAAGTTCCCATCCAGTTGGATCAAAATCTTTTGCTGGACCAGGATTAGAATCAAATGGAGTACTGCCTGCTTTGCCACATAAATTATGCTTTGTCCTCAATAAACAACATCCGACAAAATATAGGCGATCTTCCAAAAAACACAAAAGAAACATTTCCAAAAAAATTTACCTGATGGTACTATTGCCAAAGCCAGAGCATTATTTTCCTCGATAGAAGATGCATCAGCTGAAATGGAATTTAAACCCTGTACCAATCATTCAAAAACCATCAGGTATAGATCCAAAATACAGGGGGGGTGGGGGGGAACAGCAGAAAATTAGTAACCAATGAATGGCAAATGGTAGATATTAAATAAAACAAAATTTTAGAAAGAGAAAATTACCAATAAATCATTATCCAAGTTGTTGGTAGGTGGTGGCGGAGGTGCAGCCACCACCTCAGCAGTTGTGACAGCAGCATCATCTGATGGAACTGGCTTAGGTTCTTCTAGTGGTACTTCATTTTCTTCAGGAGGTAAGGAGTCTTCCTCTGGTTTATATGTCAACATAAGCCTCTCTGGATATTCCTGATTTTTCATAACAAAAAGAAAAATGAGAATTGTAAATGCTGAATCTGGGTTGTTAGTGTAACCTTTAAGTAGAATTTATCAGACATGCATACTTACCAATGTCTCTCTTGGAACAGACACCATCCTTGGTGCTTCTTTTATGTACTCTTCCATGGTCACAAGAAAGGATTGCGGAGGCTGAAAAAACAGAATCAAATGTCAAAGCTGGGGCATTTGAAGACTATGAAGACTATGAAGACTATGAAGACTATTACTTCCACCACCATCTTAACATATACACAAAGTTTTAGGAGACTCACAAATTACCCACTTTTACATATAATAGACCCAATAGATAAGTAGAATGTTACATTTTCTTTTTAAATGCAGGTAATGTCAGAAAACTAGATCAAAAGGTGGGGTCATCTCATGAAGTGGAAATTCATTTTAGACTTGCGCCAATTTTCAAAACTCAATTAGAGTTTCTTTAAGCAAAATGTATACATCCCCTATACTCCTTTTAATTTAATTGACAAAAATGTTAATAGAAGTCGCTTACCTCCCGCAGGACAGGAAACTGGAAATTCCTAGCAAGTTCCAAACCTTTGCAAACTTCATAAAAATCAGAAAGACCTGCAGCCTGCAGCAAGACAGTGAACTTATTAGAAATAGATCACGACAGATCTCTAAGAACCAGAAGACACACGAAAAGGAAAAGGAAGAAGAATGACAAAAAGAAGGTCAACCCTAAACATTCATATAAACTTCTCAGATACAACCTGCTGACCCGCTCTTTTATAGATATCAAGGGCTTTAATGGCTTCATGTCTGGGCATCTCAAAAAACTGAACAATAGATCCAAGGAAGAGAAATTAATGATCATATAAATATCACTATAAACCAAAAAATCCCGCAAAATCTTGAAGATAAAAAAGAAACGTACCTTGTCAACAAGATTGATAATCCCATCATTTATGGCACAATAAATTTTAAAGCTCTCCTTCAGTACCTGGAAAAAAAAATATGATAACAAGAAATAACAATCAATTCCTGAGAAGGTTGCCCATCTACCATGTCAAATAACTGAAAGATTGATTTGAAGGAAGTAACAAACAAGGTGTGACCTTAAAGTGATATTTGATATTTCAATTAACAGGGGTGAAGGTTAAAGAAGAGAAAATAAGCAAGCTTATCAAAAGGTTAAATGAAAAAGACCATTGTACCAGAGCTAGGGCATATTGTATTACACAATTTCCAACTGCTGCACCTTCAGGCTGAAAAGTTGAAATAATTTGTTACTGATGCTAGCTGCTAGTTTTGGTTAATAGAAATACATAAATCTTCAACAATGGTTTTTGAAAATAAAGTATGTAAAGCTTAGCAAAAGTACCCGACACCCAATGAGACGATATAGCAGCTGCTGCAATGCGGGCAACTGCTCTAGCAGTTCTTCACTGTCCAACTCTCTAGTTCTACTGTAGCTCTGATAAATGTGAATCCACACATCAAGACCAAATCATTCACACAATGAAGACAAAATTAAGTCTATAAAACGTCATACATCCAGAGACAAAAGAAGAGCTGAGTTATTAACTTTGCCCCAAGAAAAGCAAGCCTATTAGCATTTGGCTATATAAGGACTGAGATTGCTTAGCAAGGTGCTAGAGACAAGGGATGGGTACCTCCTCCATGCCAAGGTCCCAGTAACATTTTTATCATTGAATTTTTCTTTAAATAAAATCTTTCATCAAAAAGTGTTAGCCAAGTTGGAATGTTCTTGCTTTATTATCTTTATTTCTTTTCCTAATTGTTAAGCATTTAGCAAGGCACCACATTCCTTGGGCCTTGCATCTCGAACACTTAGAAAACAACATGAAGGCAGACTTTTTATCAAGTATGGTTTCATATTCGATACAATCCAACCAAGAAGTAATATAATCATCATAACATAGCTAGTTGAATAATGAAAATATAAATTTGGTGTCAGGATAACTAGGTAAATCACCTTTTCTTGACCTTGGGAAGGCCTCGGAAGACGCTCAGCTTCAATATCATACTTTAAAATCCTAAAGCATTCAAGTCGTTCTTCCAAAAAGAGTGCGTAGGTGCGTACCCAGGCAGAGCAATCCCAGGCTGGAGGAAAAAGTGAAGAAAATTAAATTGCAATATTCTCATACAAATCAAACTCTGTAGGTAAAATAAAGGTAAACAGAGTCTAATTAAGAAAAACAAATAAATATCAAAGGAAAGAGAAACGGTTGTGACGAGCAATATATCATACCAATAGGACTTGAATCATCTTTAAAATTGGACAATTGGAGTACACGCCCTCTCTGTTGAAAATTTAGAAGCTCCTCACGGAAAGTGGGATCACCTTCTCTTAATGTTCTATGAATGACTACCAGTGTCTTCAATGCCACCTGCATGAATAATAATAAGAAGAAAATAATAGTTATAAAATGAAACATGGCCATCAGGCTACCAGCCCCAAATCTATATAGGTACTGGATAATTGCAGAAGACAAACTTTGCTGTGAAAAGACATTTCATTTAATCTTTACCCACTTTGGCAAACATCATGGTAATGCATAAACTTATATTCAAAAAGTATAATGAAGAACACGTATCTAAGAAAATATATATCAGATGCCACACCAAAATATAAGTTCATTGTCCACAAGTAAAGGCATGTATAGAGCAACAACTCTGTCCCTGATCTGAATAGCATAGTTTTACTATAGCTTAAAAACTTACAATGGTTCAGCTACTTACTATTACTTAATTGCACTTAAATGCAACTATGAAGTCTGATTATATGCAACATTCATTTGATAACCACACATCAAATTTGAAATCAACTCGTACAGTGGTCCTTTTCTAAGTAATTCTTACTCTTATATATAAGAAACAAGGTTCTGAAAGCCAAACCTGTGAAGGCACATGATCAATGGTTTACTAGTCGAACCATGGTCAAACCTGGCTGTAATTTTTATATGCATTTATAATACAATGAATATAAAAATACCATTTACATTTAAATACATTAAATAAATATACATATATATCACATGTTTTGTTGGTTCTCCATCCCATTATCAAGCCAATAATTACCTGCCAGAGTTTCAATTTCTCTCTTCGTTGTCTTCTTTATTTAGATCCAAATAAGTACAAGGGACAAATTCAGAAATTAAGGTTACATTGAATTATTTATTCACATGATCTCCAGAAAAGAAGCATATGGTTGAGGCACCTTTTATCATGCCTCAGACATAGGAAAAATCCAGAAGGGCTCCAGCTTATCTCCAAAGAAACTGGACTACAAAGAAGCACGTAATATCATAGAAACTTGGAATGGTTGCTTTGAAATTGAATCCGATCTTAAAATGTTTGCGGATGTCCTATTCTCAATAACAAGTTATCAAATCATTAAAGTATGGGTTTTGTTTCCAAAAGTAGAGCCATAACTGCCAGATTATTAGTTAGTACAATCCATATGGAAACTAGATTTAGTACAAGTTAAATCACATGCTGTTGTAATGGGGAACCTTCAATACTAAAACAATAAAATTCATTACTTGATAATATGCATCAAACAGCATAAATATGAAAACATCATTGAAGTACAACAGCTTGAAACTAGTAAATTGCTGAAAGAAATTAGTACAATTGTTCGTAAAAAAGCATACCAGGAGAAACTTTCAAACTGTAACAGTATTGACTTTAAAACAATCAAAAAGTAATCATCCAATAAGTTCAAGTAGCACAATAGAAAAAAGAACATTTCAGCCAATCGATACATCCTTAAAAGGAACAGAGTGAACTTCTATGATCAAAGCCCAAAGACACAAAGTAATACAGAAAATGCACATTTGAATAATTAACCAAAGGCTTCATTTGCAGCAAAATCCATACCGTCCAATTCCGGGTCTTAGCCAATCGCCTAGCCAGAGCATGTATGCAGTAAGCAACATCAGCTCGAGGGCGAACTGCTGATGTAGCCAGCAAAATTTCTGCAACAATGTCCAAAACAATGTAATCAACCACCCAGTTCAAACAATTCACATCAATATTATACACAATAGCATCTCAAACCATAAATTGTAGCCGAACAAAGAAATCCAGATAAATCTTTTTAAAAAATTCCCATAAAATTTTGATCCGAAGATCAACGGGCCAGGAAAAAGGTTTAACTTTCCCCAAAAGCAGAAAATCAAAATTTCCGTCGCCAAAACAAGAACCCTAGAAGAAATTTAGTATATTTTCCGAGATAATGGTAAAACCCATATTCACAAAATATATGTGCTCCAAAATTATATGATTTAAGATTAAGACCAAAAAAATCTTGGGAAAAAAAAAAAAAATTCCCGGATCCTTAACCCCAGATAGAATTTAGCAGCATGAGAAAACAATACTCACTTCTAAGGTGCCTCTCTTTTGGTGGACACTCGACATGATTCGTAGCCTTAACAACCGCCACATCCAAATCCTAATCACATAAAAAACGAATACCACAAAATCATTCATCAAAAAAAACCCCATCAAATATCATCGTCGTCCTTAAAACATCAACCAAATAAAAACCCAGAAACAATAAATCCCGGAAACCCTCAAAAGGAAAACAAAAATTTATAGAATGAAACTAAAAGGGAGACCTTAAAATCGCTATTAACATGCGCAAGTCCAACTTTTGTGTGGTCTTTGATTGCACCATAGGCTTTCCTCCAAGTCTGAAGCGTCCCCATTTGCTTACTACTTTCTCTCTACACCGTGTCCGAGGAGATCGCCCACCCTGCAGAATCGCTAAGGTCTCTCTCTCTCTCTTCAAGAAATAGCAATGGAGGAGAGAGAAAAATTGAAGAGAATAAAAAAGAGGAAGTTTTACTGTGTCTTGGAGATCTTGATTCTCGACTGTCTGGACAAACACCCCTTTCCTCGATGGGTATAATGTGTCATCATTTTGTACAGTAAAAATATCTTTAGTCCCTATACTTTAATTTATTTACATTCTAATTTATTTTTTATACACAAAATATACTATACAAACAATTTTAATAAATTCAAGTAAACTAAAGTCTTATTCTAAATATTTTTATAAAAAATTTATTAATTTTTATTCCTACCATTCAAAGATTTTTATTTTTTTTATTTAATACAAGTCGAATTTAATAATTTTAATTTTACAAGTAAAAATTAATATCAATTGAATTACGATTTATTTGAATTTGTTGATACTATGATTGGTGAGTGATGGTACATTATTTTTATATAATCATTGGAGAAAATTTTGCAATTCCATGTTGTAAAAGGATAAGAAAGTTATCTGCTTAGTTTTAAATAATTATAAAAAGAAAAATTATATTAAAAAAAAATGGGGCAAAAGAAGGAATAATTTGTGGGTAAAAATGAGTGGCTCTTAGTTTACAGGTTGGATCACATGAGCCAAGGAATGAAAAAGAAACCTCAAAATGGTAAAGAATTAAACACAAAATTAGAATCTTTGGTGTCGCAAATGATGATGATATATTCGGTGGATTTTTTTATTATTATTATTTTTTTTTCTTCTACTTTATAAATATATAAAGTAGAAGAAAATGTAGCTCTATTGGTAGCAGTCTACTTATGACCTGAAGGTTATAAGTAATAATAATAATCATAATAATTACTGTTATTCTTTTAATAAAATTCTGATTAAGAAAAGTTACAACAGACATTACAAAAAATATATTCAAGTTTTTAGAAAATTATTTACATAAATAGATAAATATATCATTACGAAATTGAAAAGGAAAATTTAAAATTTATGTAATGAAAAGATAAAATGGTAAATATGAAACATGTCTTTTTCTAACTAAATAATAATAATTTCCTTAACCTACAATAATTTTTTTTATTAAATATTTATATATCTATTTAAAATTATTTAAAATTTTATGTTTACTTTATGTGATTTGAAATTATAATCATAATTGTCAAATTTAATAATTTTATATAGAAAATATATAATAGTTTCATCATTTTATATATATGGTATAAAAAAATATTTTTAAAAATTAATGTGATTAAAAAAAATATATATGAAGAGGAAATCGAAGTTGTCAGCGACTGTCTCCTTGGCCTTTGACAGCTTTGGGGCAATTCTGATAGACGCAGCCACCCGTCTTCTTCCCTTTTTTCTTGTTCTTCCGGCAACAAAGTACAATCCCCCTCTCACATATATATATATATATATATATATATATATATATATATATATATATATTAAAACTAAAAAAAAAAAAAAAAAAAACTCTCACATTAGTATGTTCTTGTCTAATCTTTCGATGTGGGTCTTGGGTTGACATTACAAGACTAATAATCTTTCCCTCAAACCAAGGACCACATACCCGTAGGCCTCCCTTCCAATGAAACACTCGTGACCTCCCTTCGGAATACACCACAAGACACCACCATCGTTGGATATCACATTGAGAGCTTCACTTCTCTCACACTGAACATATGCAACTCACTTAACATTGGGCTCCGATACCACTTGTTGGACTCGTTTCTCCCATCAAGTTCCTCCTCACCTTACTATCACATTAGTATGATATTGTCCGTTTTAGGCCTAAGACCTCATACTAATAGAATAGACGTAACTTCTTATATATTAGACAATTCTTGTCTAATCTTTCGATGTGAGTCTTGGATTGACACTACAATCCCAACAATATATATATAGACATTTAAATTTATATAACTTCCATTAAACGTTTGTATATGCAATGTTTTTTTTTTTTTTCATCAATTAACAAAATCTTTATGTAATATATTTAACCTAAGATAAATTCTTTCCCGCCATGGAAAAAAAAAAAAAAAAAAAAGTAATTTATATAAGTATTTGTCAATCCAACGCACATACAAGTGGCAAGATTCTAAGATTGGTTAGTATTTTTTAAGGGGAGGAAGTTCAACAAACCCACAAGACTAAATTCTACCAAGATTTTGGCGGAATTTGGATACAACTCAGAGAAATTTTTTTTTTTTTTAACTATATATATATATATATATATATTTTTTTTTGAACAAATACTATATATGTATATGCATAATTAAATTCTCATTTTTTTAATGTAATTTAAATTTATAACTAATTATATTTATAAATAAAACTATTATTAATATTTATATTCATAAATTAAATTTCATACCAAAAAAATATTTAATAATGATTTCCCAATAGATACCATTACAACAAAATGGTTGAACCTCTAAGGACAACCTTGACAATGACAAACAAACATTTGTTAGGTACTCTAAATTCCAACTAGGCATTTCACTATTAATTGTAAAATAATAAATATATATTATTATAACTGATGATAATATATTGTAGTAATAGTACAAAGGGGTGCCAAGTCAAAAGACGAAAAGCTACCTATTCTACTACACTTTTGTTGAATTTTTCCTCACATTGTACAAAATTCATAAATTATCAAAAAATAAAAATAAATGTTTGTATTTTTTTTTTTTTTTTTTTGATACAATGGGGGAAGGGAACACCCCGTGGGGGAGTGGCTCATCTGCCATCTCCACCAACATCAGCCGACAAATGTTTGTATTTTAGTAAATTGATTTTTTTAGTTAATTTTAAAAAATGATAAATAGCAATTTTGATAAAATATTATTTTTAATGAACTAAATTTTTATAGATATAATGATGATATGATAATTGAATTGTTTAAAGTGTATGAAAGAGAAGATACTAATACACTACAACCTAGAGTATAAAGTTCATATATATATTTTTTAAAATAGTTAATAGTCGATAATATCTAACATGTGTCAAAAGTATATCCAAATACAACTAAAACTTGAATTTAATTTGAGTAAAAACAAACTTAAAAAAAAAAACCTATACAAATATAACTTTAAGTTTTTACCAAAAAATATATATATAAAACTTTAAGCTTTTACAATTGTCCTTTTTTTTTTTTATATATAAGTCAAATTGTCTTTATTAAAACTTCAAGAGTTTCATTAAAAATAATTTTTGAGAATAAATAGCAAAAAGAAGTAATAGTTTTGACCAAAGTGATAAGACATTTAGTTTTTATTAAGTAAAAATGTTTAAAAAATAAATATTGAGCCTAATTTCATTTGATTTAAATTTATTTAAAAAATCAAACATTTTGTTACTATCTAAAATCGAGTTCCATTGAATTCTTTTACAAGAAAAAATAATATATATTTACATAAAAGTTAAATTTAAAATCTTTTTTTTTTTAAAAAAAATAATAATTATTAAACTTTTTTAACTTGGACTAAGTGATTGTTGGTGGGGAGATTGCTACTTTACATCCAAATCCAATGACAGTTAATTAAAAGGGACATTTGAAGAAGAAAAAGAAAATGGACATTATTTGGTCTGAAAGAGAAAATAAAAATGTCCAATGAAATTCTTGTTTTTTCTCTTTTGTAAAAACTGTGTTGAAAAATCACGACCTTCCTTTCAAAAAGTTCCATTCAAGTGGAGCAGTCATATATAATGGTGTCAACACAATTATTTTACCATCAGAAAAAAAAAAAAGCACATTTTGGGACACATTTTTTACTTTTTCTTTTAGTTGTGTTTTCTTCTTTGTTATTGGTAAAAAAATTTGAGAGAGTACCATTTTTTTTTTTAAGCTGAAAAAGATGAAATCTACTTTTCCCTTAACAATTTTCTACTAAATAACAATTACTCCATTTTTTTTAAAATTATTTGGTATCCAGAGTCATCACGATTCCGAGTAATTCAAATTCGAACAGGATTGTGCCTGCACAGTCCCACACTTAGGGGAAGGCCTCACCATTCTCTTACATGGCGTTGTGTTGTGAGAGAACTCTTGATGTCATATAATATTCACAATGCGATTTTTCGTTGTGTCAAGCCAAGAGTTTATTTACTCCTCCATTTTAATCAAAAATAAAAATAAAATTGATGTTTTTTTTTTCGTTTTAAAAAATAATATTTAGTATTTTCGATAAAAATAATTAATAAATATAAGTTTAAAATAATATAATTAAATGAGTAAAAAAATATTTTCTCTTTAATATCAATTTTTTTTTTGGGAAGAATGAGAAACTAATAAATATTAGTCATAAAAAATTAATTTAGTAATGTTGATGATGTAATCTTAATTTTCTTTGTTTGCTTAAGAAGTAAAAAAAAAAAAAAAAGAAAAAGATGGAGAGATAATAAATAAAGAAAAAGAAGAAGGATTTTTCAAAAGTAAAAGAAATAAAATCATGGTTTATTCAACGGTTCAACTGGGCACAATCAAACTAACACATCTATATCTATATCTATATATATATATATATATATTAGCTTCTCATGATATTCTTACTTGTATTTCCATCATTATTTCAACAGAAAATGCCCAAGAGTAACGCAAACCCAAGGTTGAATGGTATATGTATATATATATATATATGCCATCATCAATGGTTACATACATACACAATATATATGTATATATCCAGTAGTCAATGCAATTACTCAATTACTTATCAACAAAATATGATCTAACTAAGGTAAAAAAAGATGAAAGAGTAAGAAAAAACCAATCTGCTAAAGGGCTCTATATCCATTATATCTTTCTTAGAAGTACATACAAATACAGAAATCCACTTAATCTTGATAATCATGACATTTCATCATAGAGTGAGGTATATATATAACATATCACCTATATAAAAAAGCTTTAGATGAAACTTCTAATTCCTTAACTTTTTAATAACAACTTCCACTGCAATTTGATATCAACTGTTAACAACTTTTGAAGTTAATTATCTACTTAAATATGCAATCAATATTTTTTTTTTTTTTTTTTTTTTTTTAGAGAAAAAGAATGGAAACGGACCAATCACCGACCCCTCCCCTCCCCCCATAGTATAAAGACTCCAAGTTCAACTAAATTATGATGCTTGCTAACATACACATTCTGTCTGGTGCATTCTGATGTTTTTAGTCTTGCGAAAATCAAATATGTTTATTAAATGTATTAATCGAGCAACGTTTGAAGATTTTTGCAAATGATTTGGTATCCTAAACAATTATTCACTGAAAAAAGAAAAAATACTTGTTTTTGTTGGGTTTTTATACCCTTTCAATGTGCGAAAATCAACACAACATGAATATAATGAGAGAAAAATAACTTCAATAGATGAAGAACAAATTTACAAAGGAGGAGGAGGAGAAAAAACTACCACTCTCTCAACTCAACTCTAAAAACTCTCACTCTCTATCACTAATCACTCTTTGATTAGTTTCTGTATTGTGTGTATTTACATTGCTTAAGAAGCCCTCTATTTATAGGGCCAAAAATGGTGTGTGAATCAAATCTCCATGATTCACCATTGATGGCTCCTTTTTCTTTTCAACAATAGTTGCTACCAACCATTGACAATTGGAGCTTGACACAATAATTCAACAATGGTTGCTGCCAACCATTGACAATGGTGGTTGAGGAATTGAACTCTTCAATTTGCTTGTAGATGGATATGTCATGGAAATTGAATTCTTTAATTTTTTCTAGAATATTCTAGAGAGTTGTAAAGCAGAAGATTTTTAGATATAAGAATAGAATAATCTAGAAATTATAGATATTTATATAATGTATAGAGAAAATTATTGTCAAACCTTAACTACATTAATCATAATAATCCATTGAGGAGGTGAAAAATTATAAATAGGAGATGGTAGTCATTTATAATTAACCGAGAGAAAGAGTTTTGATCAAATATATCATCAATTAACAGAAGAAAAAATGAATAAGAAGAACATAATATCATCGAATCTTCATCAATGCAATCATGCCATGGTTAACAAGACATCCAAAAATTAGCTTCCAGTTTAATACTCTTATAAGAAGTAAGTAATAACCCATCATTCTCATCCTCTTCGATTTAAAATTTCTTTATTCTCATATTTTATACCATTAATTGGTTGCCTCTGTTTTAAATACTTCAAGAAACCTAATTCTTTCTTACCATCAATTTTTTTTTCCTATGGTTCACTATCACTAAGAAATTGATATTTTAGAAAATTAGAAAGCACTAGAAATACTTTTTGGCCAATTATCGGCTGGATTGGCAAGAGGAAAGCAGAAGCTTTAATTAGCAACTTGGGATTCTCATTTTTAAGTGTTGGGAATAAAACCCTTCCATTAATAATTTTCATCATAAAGTTTTCCAAAAATCACATTTTTCCAAAATACAATAGAATTATCAATCAATTTTAACAAACGAATATCAAGTAGTATAATGCAATAAAGGACTCAAAATAAATGTACAAGACACCAATCAATTTTAATATGGAAAAAAACCACGGGACTTAATCCACAAAAATCTACACTATCAACAAATAATAGGAATACATTGTCTTTCTCAAACAATACTAGGAGTACACCATCACAATCTATCTTCTCCCAAATTGCAACAATATCATAAAATGGAGTTTAAAAGAATATTACCAAATGTAGAGGAATAACATAAATAAACCAATGAGTGAATAGAGGTTGATAAGAGGATCCGTTGCACCAGATCTTGCTAAAAATAGACTCCAAACGACTTCCCAATCAAATCCCAAATTTCCTCCCTCTCGCGTGCGACTACTGTAAAATAAAACTTGCTTCTTCTCTGTAAAATAAAAGCTTCTCTGAAGAGCAATGTCTTTGTCAACATATTAGAGTCATTATCATTAGAGTGAAACCTTCTCAAGTGTCACAACTTGGAGTCCAATACCTCATGAATCCATTGGTACCTCACATCTATATTCTTGAACCGAGAGTGAAATGTGAAAATTCTTACACAAATGAATTGTTTTTTGACTGTCAAAATAAAGATTATATCTATCTTGTTTCATGCCCAACACCTGTAGAAACTTTTGTAACCAAAGAATCTCCTAGGTTGTTTTAATAGCTACAATGCATTCTACCTCGGTACTTGAAAGAGCAATACACTTTTGGAGTCTACTCTGCCATGAACCTGCTCCCCCTACAAAGATCATCACATAACCGGATGTAGACTTTCTCTTATCAAGATCTTCTCCCATGTTAGAATTTGTATAACCATCATGTATAGTCTCACCATTTCCAAAACATAAACTCAACTTTCTCTTGTGATTTTGTGCCTAGAACTTGGTTCTTAAAAACATTGCTGAATTTTATTTTGAATCCTTGAGTCTCTTGATATGTTCTTGAATAATTAAATTTGTTGGGCATATGTTTTTGTTTTGAATTTTAATACATGATGGAGCTGAGCATGATTAGAGCTTTCTTTAAAATTTACATGATAGTGTCTCGTTAATTTGTTGATTGAAAAGTGCATGAGTCTTGATGCAAATAAGCCATTCTAGTTCGCTTTTAAGCCTATGGGCAACTTGTTATATTCTGCTACATTATTTCTTTGTTGAGTGATATCAATTTTTGTATGTTTATTCTAGAACTTGCTTGTGAATGGATTTTGGAACCATACCTTTGGATTGATACTTTAATGTGATAAGGGCAAATTAGGAATTAAACTCTTGCGTCTTTGATTTTAAAACCTTTTTGTTTTTGTTTCTTATTTACCTACCTTGATCATTTTACCAACTAGTTAGCCCCTTTGAGCCTATATTTACCTTTTTCTTTCATTTTAAACAACATTACAAGCCAATTTACTCATTCTTTGTTTAAACCTCAAATTTTGAATCTTATTGAAGGAATTTATATTTTTCACTCGCATAAGAACTCTTATATTTTGATAAGCATGATTCTAAGTTGTTTGCTAGGGGGAAAAAAAGAAAAAAAAATGTAGAAAAAGGCAGCACAAGAAAATATTTAATTGTATTTTCCTTCAAATTAGCCTACTATCTCTCTCTCTCTCTCTCTCTCTCTCTCTCTCTCTCTCATATATATATATATATATATATATATATATATATATATATATATATCTTTACCATACCCTTACCTAAGCCCCATTACAACCTTTTTAAAGTCCCTTTGATTAATACATTTGATTCTTATGTGTTGTTGGAGATTTGATTTACCTGCAAGCCTATGGTAATAGCATGTTTTATTCTAATTTTGAGAGTAAATACACCCCAAAAACTTGAGAGTATTAAGTGAAACCATGTGAGGGTGTTAAGATTTATTGCACTTGATTTCGATGAACAAATGAGATTCTTGAGTTTTTGCTAAAATTTATCTTAAGAATGCTTATTCTGCTCATTGTCATTGAGATTCGATTCATCGATATGTACTTTGCTTTTGGGATTCTTGAATATAAAAAAAAAAGGAAGAGAAACGAAAGTTATTATGTTTAATTGATAAATACTTGAGGACAAACATGATTTAAGTGTGGGGGATTTGATAGAATACAAATTTATATACTTTTAACCCCTTATATACTTAGCTTTATGGCATCTATTTTTATTATTTTTGGGATTTTATTTGTTATTTCAATTATTATATAAACTTAGATTTATTATATTATTAAACTAATGGGCTCGTATTTTTCTGGTCCAATGTCTCAAAGTCATACCTTAATTAATTAAGCACATAACTCATAAGGTCCGTATTAATAGTGAAGAAAACAAGGTTAATAGAAGGAAGAAAGAGGGCCATTCATCCACTCTTAGGAATGTTGATGAGGTTTTAACTTAATTCTTTTGATGATTGTTGATTGAATTGGGTTGAGATTTTAGTATTTGTGATTGATTTCAATTTTGGACAGTGTTTTTGATTGATAAATTGACTTGATATTATCATGGATCTTATATTAAATTTGAATTTATTGATTGGGCGATTGTCTAGATACCCTTTTGTTGTTTAATTGAATTCTAACTAATTGTTAGTAGGTGATACAAAATACTAATTAGGGATCCCATTTAATATTCAATGAAAGAATTGGTTTTAAAATCCGAAAATTCATTAAGGAACGAAGAAGAACTTGAATTGAATCATTACCATTGAACTGAAATTCTACATATGATATTTGCGTTTTTCTTATTAGTTTATTATTTTTACAATTTCCTAATCTGAAAATCTCTCTTTTACCCTTTTTTGTTTCTTATTAATTGATTTTGATTAGGTTTCTTAGGGAAACGGCTTAGTGAACATCCTATATTGTCCATTGATCTAATTGAAATAATTTTGGCTGGTTTAACGACAACCGTGTAATTTTAAAACCCTACCACTATGGAAAACATTGTTGAGACCTATAGGTTGGATTTAAATCCCTAGTCATATCTTCTAGCAAGTTTGGTGTTCTTTGTTGTTGTAGACCAAGTTTTGGATGCTAGCATTCTTTAGTTCATATAGGCCGAGAATGAAGTTGATCTTTATTCTTCATTTTCCGGTGTGTAGGCATTGTCTAGGCGATCTCCTCTTTGACTTGAATTTGATAGAAAGATTGTCATAGTTGAGTAAAATGGGGATTGGTTTTAGTCAATTCGTGCTCGCAGGAAAGAAAATTGGAGCAATAGGATCACTCTTTATTTTACCATACATTGAAATGGCTATCTTGGGGGGACTCTTACAACTCTCTTTCCCTTCCCTTTTTTTCACTATTTCATTATTGATGCCATTGTCATCATCGCCATCAGGTGGAAGAATAATAATAATGAGAGACAATAATTAGAAATTTTAGGGTTTATTTTTAAGATTTTTTTTAATTTTTTGAATAATAGACAAAAATTTTCCTACCAAAAACAGTGGAAAAAGAGTATTTAACATAGTTTTTTTGACTTAATTACAAAAATATGGAACGTTTTGAAAATTTGAGTATCGCTATGGTGATAAAAAAAAAAATGCTAAACTTTAATTTTAGTTGATGTTGAGCTGTTACTTAAAATAGTTTACCCTATATACATATATAGAGCGAGTTTATCTATTAACTAAAATATTTGAAGTATATGAAGTTAGTCGGAACTAAATAGAATTGAGTTGTGTCTACTTGTTAAAACATTAAACTATATATTAGTTAGAGTAATTGGTGAATTTAGTTTCAAACGAATTTATGTTTGACAAGTTTAGTCATAAAATATTTTTTTTTGACTTTTAAAGTCCTAAATTTTTTTACCTAAGACATTTCATCAAAAATTTTTAAAATATAAAGATTTGTGTGATTTTAATCGATTAAAAAAAGAAAAATTAAGTCACTTAATTTACATGAAATATCTACAAAATTAGAGTAAAAAGGTTGCAACACTCATTCACAAAATATTTTCGAAAGGGCAAAAGGATATATATAAAAATATGTTTAATGTAAAATGACTTGATTGCCCTTTTCTTTTATTTAATAAACCACACAAACCGTTCAATTTTTAAAAAAATTGACGAAATTTGTGAAAAAAGACCTTAGTTTTCTTAGGTAAAAAAGTTTGGGACTTTAAAAGTCAAAAAAATATTTTACGACTAAATTTGTCAAACATAAATTTATTTGAGATCAAATTCACCAATTACTCTATTGGTTATGTACGTGAGTAAAATCTATAATAAAAAAAAATCAAATATTCTGTTTAAAATCTCATACAAATATTTTAAAACATGTCTAGAATTGAAAATATTACATGCACGTACATGTATATAAATATAATTTTGATTATGGATTGGTTTATTTTATTCATAATCACCCTTTAGTGGATCATTTATTAGGCAAAAGAAGACAACTTGATTTTGGGTGGATTTAGTAGACAAAGGTTGAGGAAATCATCAATGGAAGTGATATTAAATATGAATTAAAAATGTTAAAAGTAAATTACTATTTAATATTTTAGGTATTTTATAAAGTAATTATTTGCTATTTGAAAAATATGTATTTTAAACTTTTTATATCTATATAAATATCTTATTATATAATAAGATATTTTTCCATATTGTAAATGTGAATGAAAATAATTAAATAAATGTAATAAACATTGTTCAACAAAAATTACTAAATGTAACTATTCTTATTTGAAAACGTAATTGAATTCTATAGTTTTTATAATGTTATTACATGTTATTGGAAATTATAAGTTTCAATATATACTATATAATACGAATAATATCAACTATTTAATTAATTTTGATTTGACATGGAATGAAATAAATTTATTTTAAATAAGTCTTAAATATAATTGTAATTGAAGGGTTGACTTTTTTAGTATGTTCATATTGGCAAATTGACATAAATAGTCTCCAAACTATATACATTTAGTGATATTGGTTCTCAAACTAATTTTTTGGTGGGATTGGTCCTAGAACTATAAAAAATTGTGACACAATTATGTTAAATCACCGTTAAAAAAAAAAAACTTATGTCATTAACTATTTAAATGTAATTAATAATATTTAATATATTATTAATAATATTTAATATATTAATAGGTGCGGAGAAGAAGTTGATGGTGGATTCGATGGCAAGAGGACCTGGAATGGCCGATCCTTGTGCTCTTCCTCCTCCCTTTAATGTTTCTTAGAAGAAAGGCGAATTCGATGAGAAATGTAAAATTACTGGAGCAGAAGTACTGGGAACATTATCCTATAATATATATATATAATATATATATATATATATATATTATTAATTATATTTAAATAGTGTAATGACATAAATGCCCTTAAGTTTTTTTTCCAAACTTAATAGTGATTTAACAAAAATTTAAACAAAAGGACCAATGTCACAATTTTTTATAGTTCAGGGACCAATCTCACCAAAAAATAATTTGGAGACTATTTATGCCAATTTGCCTTTCATATTTGAAGTGAATTTTATAATTTTGACAATGTTGTTAAATGTCTTATAAAATGTAAGTTTTTACATAGTTTTATGAAATGATTTTTTATTATTTTAGTAAAATTTTGGAAATATTATTTTAAAAAATGAAAAGTTTATATGATTCATGACATCAAATGACTATCTAAACTCATATTTATATACGACATTTTAATATATTTTATATATGGAACCTAGTAGCACACAATCTATATAAATACTAAAAATTTTCCTTTAAAATAATTATGTATACAATGTACTTTAAATCATAATTTATTTTTGACAATAATAAATTTTATCCCTAAATAATGTATTCCAGTGGAAGCTAGTCTCTTAAAATTATTTGAATCTTTTAAGGCTCGCAATAATTTTTGTTGTATATTTTTAATGGATAATTAATACTCCTTTTATTTGGATTTGGACAACGTGTGTAAAATAGGAATAATAGAAACTATACTCCAAACACCAAACCTATCATTTTAAGTCCTTACACAATCTTGAAAAAAATTTCTAAAGAAGATATGCAGAAATCATACTTATAATGTATACAAGAAGAATATTTTTGTATGTATCACTATAAAGCTTATTCTCAAATCCTAAGTAGGTAATGTTCTTAGCAAAAGTAGAGCACGCATCCAGTATGGCTTCTGAGAAAGCACAATCCTTCTCAATATTGGAATGGCTCCTGCAGAAACTATAACAGGTTGGTTCTCAGAATCCATGCTTAAATTGTACAGTATTGACAGACCAGCCTCCACAGCTCTGTCACTGCCAGTTTCAATCAGTTTCACCAATGGAAAGATCCCACCTTTGGAAGCTACTGCCCTAGTGGAATCTATAACACCTTCTGAGATTATTTTGTTAAGCTCCACTGCAGCAGCTTCTTGGATTTCTGGGGAGAATGAGGTTTTAATCTGTTCTATTAACCTCGGGATTGTTTCGTAAAGAGTTACCTCCATGTTGATGGAATGATGATTCAGTCCAGAGAAGAAGCTGAGTTTAACAAGACAAGCAGCAACCCAATCTTTGTTGTGAAGAGGAATATTAGAGATTAGAATTTTCCGTAGAACCTTTGTGAAATGATGATGATCTATGCTTTGTCGAAATGGCTCAATATCAAGAAGTCTTGTAAACAATCGAGCTGCTGCAGATATTCCCTGACCAGCTTCTTCAACTTCCAGGACAATCAGTTCTGGCCTCTCTACGTCACTATCCGATTCTATCTCGTCCACTATAATAAATTGAGCAATCAAGAAAAGAATATCAATGACACTAGGAGTAACATGAAAAGAAAACACATATTATAATTTCATGAGGTTAGGTATTCGCAGTTGAGTATATTAAATCTCTCGAAACATGCAACTAGAGGGTTTCAACCAGCTAAATTGCAAAATATTGCATTTGACTTCTAAAGTTGCAAGCTTTTAGAATTAGATAGAGTGAAAATATCATCATGACATATTCAGCAAAACCCAGAAAGAGATCATCGATTATCATACCTTTCAAAGATCCTTGCTGAAAAACAGTATCAAGACCAGAAGCTATGTCAACTGAGATGATCTTTTCAATAAGATTTTCATCAGCTGTGACATACTCAAAGATGGAAGCAGCTTTTCTCTGCAAATTTGGAGATGGTGTTTTCAATATCTCAATCAGCCGCCCCAAAAATGCAGAATCCAGAAGATCTTCAACCTTTGTAGTCTGTATGCTGTATAAGATGTTACAGTTAATATGAGCCATTATCATGTAACATCCAAAGCAAATATGCTAAAACAGATATTGGGTAACTTATTTTGCAGAAACCTATTTGTCTCCGATTCGTTTAATTCAAGCAGCCATATAATGCTTATTTTATTGAACAAAGTGCATATTTGGCATCAGTGTAAAAGAAGCTTGGAAGAACCTGTGGGTTGGTTTAGTCTCAGCAATATTATTCACATTCCCAGCCGATGCCACATGTGTTGCTGGATCCCATCCCTTCCTTGAAACATTCAATGGTCCATCATAAAACTACAAGAGAAAATAGTGAGCACAGTTCGTCAGAAAGCTAAACAATATCATATATATTTTTTGCGGACCAAACACTATGGTGCAGTGCTACAGACCTTTGATTTCATTTCTTTTTTAGGGTCCAAAATACGAGCAAGAATATCCAATATCTGCATTGGAACAAAATAAAGATTCTGTGTCAGCAAGATAAAAGTGCTGTGAAGTAGCATTTGAGGAATATTGTGGTACCAGTTCTGTCATGCGTCCATGTGTTTCCAACTTCATCAATAAATTTATCAGCGGATGCAAAACACCTTCGGCTTCAATTTTCTGGCAAACATAGTTGCTGCATGGATAAGTATGTAGAATTATGTACTTAAATCTGATGTAAATTCCAGAGAAAAATAAAACTTTACATCACTTGGAAATATGGAATATACTTTATGACATTGAAGTTTCAGCTTAAATGAAAAACAAAAATATGCGTGTGTATGCATGTGCATGAGCATCTGTGTGTCTGTGTGCTTTCATCTATCTATAGGGGCACGAGTGTATCTGTAATGTAGCAGAAACATATATACTGAGGACACAGAAAATTAAGCTGCAAGGAGTATGTGAAAGAAACAACAGGCATGCATATAATGTTAGCTGTATAGCATTCAAAAATGTGATTAGAATTTGAGGACTTCATTAGCACATGGAAGATAAAAATATAAGTTGAAATTCCATATGAGAAATAATGAAAAACACAACGGGTTTTCTGATGCAGCATATGAAAGGACTGACAAACAAATTTGGAAAATCTTCAAAGTATAGTATCTATTGAGAAAATTAATTTCCATACATGAATACTGAAACTACAGAAGAGGAACAAGTGTGATTAACAAGCAAACAAAGAAAATAAAGGATGATTTCTGTTTTAAATGGCAATAGATCCAACAAGAAGACAGCCCCATATCTAGAAAGAAAATAAAACCCAAGAAGCCCATACACACTGCTTTTCTCAAATCAAGTTTTCCTTTCATGTTCACATAGATATTTAGATGGCATGGCATAATTAAGGATAGTATGACAAAGATATAAAGCATGTTAACAAACCTAACTGACAGCCTCTCCAGAGCTCGAATGACAGCCAACCTAACTGTACTATTTTGATGGTCAATAAGCTGAATGAGAAGCTTGACAGCTCCGGCTTCCTTAAATGATGTCCGCATATGTTCGTTGATAGCTGAATCAGCAATTGAATTTGCAGCTCTTGCAATAGCTGATTCATCATCAAGTCCAATAATCAAAACCAGTCTGGCAACACCATCAATCCATGGCAAAAGAGTGAATCTTTCACTTGAGGATGATTGTTCATTTAAGTTATTGCCATCTTCTGCTTCTACAGCTCCAATGCGAGCAAGGAATTGTTGTCGTGTTTGCCCCAATACAGCATTAACCTGTGCCTCCTCTAGTTTCAGATTCTGAACTCCAACACTTAATCCAAGAAGTAGTTCTGAAGCACCATATTTCGAAGAGCTATTCGAAGTTCGCTCAATCTCTGTCCCATCAGGCAAAGAAGGCCATGAATATAAATTTGGTTTAAAGGACTTGTATGCAGCTGATCCAACCAAAGGAACCAAAATAAGTCCCTCCTCCAACACAAGAATCCGATAATAATCATCCTTAGCCATTTCCAATAATGCATTTTTGGCCTCTTTCCTGATCACCTTGGATCCTTCAAAATCAGTCTTCAAGAGCTCTGCCTGCATGGCTTTTGTTGTAATTAAAATCTTTAAATGAAATATTTACATAAAATATCACTTTCCACAACATGTTTGTTAAGTGGTCAAATTGAAACTCCCTTTATAAGCTCAAGCTTTCGGAGTAGGTGACAATTTAACCATTTCTTTAACCAAGAAACTGCACTATAAAGAGTTAGGTGCATATATATTACTCTTATCATAGTTTAGTGATTAAAATAAATGATTTTGATTGCAGATTAGCTAGGACATCTTATTGAAATTAATGAGTCAATCAATTAAAAACTGCAAAATTCCAAATAATCCTAATTTACAAAGGAAGAGAACCAAGGAAATGAACTTCCTTCGAGTTTCTGCATTCTGACCACAAATGCAACATGTTAAGAAACACATTTCTACAATAAGCTACCTTTGTACTTAGTTCATTCAAGCACCAAATCTCGTATCGGGCTCCAATAACAGTAGTAAACTTCTAGACTATCACCAATGAACATAAATAGGATTGAAGTGAAATAAATAGTAAGCCAGCCTCACCAATTTTGGAATTGCACCAACTTCAACCAAATTCTTATGATTATGCTGACATAAGGCTAAATTAGCCAAGATCCCTCCAGCTGCCTCCTTCACTTTTAAATCCTCATCCTCCAAGAATCTTAGAAATAATGACAAAAACTCAAAGTTAGCCATTTTCTTTCCGAGCTTCTCATCTACTGACAAATTCCAAATTGTACATAGGCTTTGCTCCTTCACCTGCAGAAGTGTTCAAACTATCAGATGAACACATTTTCGAAAAGTATAACGAGTAAAAAAAAAAATCACTTTATAAGGAACCTATGGTTACATTAGAAGATAAGGAAGATCGTCTTAACAAGTTAGATATTTCTTCAATGGCTCCACTTTCTGCGACAGTGCTTCTGTACATGTTAACAGATGATATTACTCTCAACAAACCAGCAGCCCCTTCACACACAGAATCGGAATCTGACTTAAGAAGATTCACTGTTAGATTAATGGCACCTTGGAATTGCATGATATTATCTATGCATGGCTTGCCTCCAAGTGAATACTGCCAGAGAGCAACTACAGCTTGTTCTCTGTCAAGAGGATTGTTATCTATTCCAAGAAGGCTTACAAATAATGCCACATAACCATCACCACTACTTGCTGAATTTGCTCTTAATTCATCAATATCCTGATATAGAACAGGAGAAAAAATTGATGATGCATGCATAAAAGTCAACCACATTTAAGTATAAAAGAATATAAGTGAAACATGACATTTTTGTACACCTTCTTAATCTCCCTTCCCAAACATAAGGAAGTTAAATACCCAAAATCAAAATTCCAGAAACAAGTCATACATCAATAGAACACTATGAACTTTAGCATGTAAAAGACCCACCAACTTCTTAATGAAATATCTGAATAATATTTCACATAAGTTAATCTGTCGTATTCATTTCAAAAGGCAAATAAACTCCATAAAAGTGCATACAAGGCATAGCTTGGTAGCAGCTCCCTTATAACCTACAATCTTCACCTCAGAGGCGAAAATGCCTCAAAAAAATAAAAAATAAAAAATAAAATAAAATCCCATAAACACTATTCGGGAGAAAAAATTAAAATAGAAAACTTACAGAAGTTGAAGATTCTTGCGGTACAGGACTATCATCATTGTTGACTCTTGCCTTCAGCACAGAATACTTATAGAAAAAATTGGGTTTCAAACTATGCTTAACATGAAAAGAAATTGCGGAATTGGATGCTTTTCTTGTTCTGACACTGAATACTTTCACTTGCGTGCGAAAGATTTGGTCTTGCAAAAGATTGCAAGAGTTGAATCTGAATTGTGCCGGGATTATTAAAGCCATTTATGCTGGGGAAAAAAAATCGAATACATATAAAAAACTGTATCAACTGCGACTGTAAAATGAAAATTAGTCCATCTAATTGATTGTGAACGATGAAAATCCAAGTCGAGATTTTGGGGTTCAAGAGTAGGGGTTTATCTACATATATATATATATATATATATATATATTGGAGAGGGAGTATGAGCAGAGAGGAATGCTATTGGTTCTGTTTGTCTGAATTTCTGGAACTGAATGTT